>JAUJYV010001123.1:0-21582 GCA_033995625.1 Ophyiulus pilosus
GCCAGCCAACGTTAACGAAACGATAACGATAACGAGAAACAGCGCTGGCGGCCCGGAATGGCATTGGAATGTCATGCATGCTTCGCATAGGGTAGTCCTTGACATTCCGGGCCGCCAGCGCTGATTTTCGTTATTGTTATCGCTATCGTTTCGTTAACGTTGGCTGGCTCAAACTCTCTAATATTAGAAACGTCATGCACATGGAATTAAGTGCAGCGTGCAATAGAATAGTTGGCTACACTACTCACTGATTTGCAAATGAAAGCAGTTTTTGTACATTTTAATTAATTTCCGTCACATGAACATGCAAATTCATCCCATCAATCACGCTCATTTGCATAATACCACATAACACATTCGGTGTCAAAGTTTTGGGCATGGCTCACTTAATTTATTTTTGGCTTCATGGATCCATATACAGCAGCTTGCTTTACAGTATGTATGCTTCACACGGTATATACTTATGTACATATGATAAAACACTGTTTTCATTAACATTTTGACTGTCGCGCATAAACATATCAGACCTTAACAATGAAGTCGTACCTTTATGTTTATTGCATTCCTACTGCATTTTGTGCAAGATGTTTCTAGTTTTTACTCATATCGTGATTTTCCACAGGGCATAATTTTATATTCTAGGCAGCAGATTAAAATGATGATGTGGTGTTAATCCCACCGCAATCATATCGCACACCTTGCAGCATGCAGCTGCCGCAAAATTATTCAACTTTCACATGTAATTATTTATCATCCTATCGCGATTTCAGGCTTAATTTGATTAATGGGTCACTTGCATGTTGGATGCCCTAGCCAGCATAAATGAAACGTCATTTGTAAATGAATTGCTAAGAATTAATTTGCGCGCTTACTGAAAATCTTGCCAAATTTGTAATTTAAGACTGCACAGCATGGCGAAAGTTAAAATAAACGTACTATGCATGATCAAATGTAAAACATAAGAAACCAAAGGCTGTTTTGATTATGTGTCAAGCGCAATATTTAGTCCAAAAATTGCAGGAGACGATAAGAATGCAAGATTTGAGCAAAACTAAGAGAAGTAGGTTTATGCATTATAAATGGCGCATATTTACAGATCAAGGTCTAAAAATTAGATGAAAAAAACAAGATAGCATTCTCCTGGTATAATTAACACATTTATAGTGACGTCAGATTCGATCAAATGTTTCAACCGGAATAAAACATGCAAGTATTTACATGTCAGCTAACAGGTGTCCAAATGCTTAGGGTACACATAGTATTTATTTACAAGGTTTTCTTGCATCATGAACGCCTGCGCTGCTTCCTTTGGTTAAGCTAGATGACATTTACATGTAGTTGAGTTATGCTGGTCTTATATAACAACTGGATATGTGCCACGAAGATAAGGAGGAAATAAGCTTCTGGGACTTTTAAAAATACCCCGTACTTGCACTAGAATGGATCACTGTCCATTTCCATGAATTCCGTCTTTAATTTCCTTAAGCTGCTACTTGTTGGCGCCATTATCATGCCCTCAGTGAGTGAGAATTAAGTTATTTTAGTCAAACTTTTGTTTCACGGGTATCCTTTTATAGGCTGGGCATCGCCCCAGCAAGGACATGGTCGCCTATTCCAAAGTTTCTGTGTCAAGTTTTATTTTGGTGTTAGACGTTTGACATGATACATTTTAGAATGTTTTAGAATAGCGTTTGCTTGGTTGTTCTCAAGGAACACACAGGGAGGGTGATGTCGCCCAATTTGCAATTCATTTAACACTCTGTTTACACAAAACTTTCATGTTAGCACTAGGACGTACATTAATTTAAGGAATACTATCATTTTTTTTTGTGGGAACAACTGAACATATTGCATTCCAGCAAATTATAATTGTCATTAAATATATGAAAATTCATTCATGATTGCATTCTTTTCTTTATAGCTGAACATGGAAAAGATCGATTCTGTTTTTTTCCCAAAGACATTTTTTGGAGGCGTATACACATGTACATAAAATGTCGGCGTTTGTTTGAAATAGTTTTCCCAGAAAATAATTGCTTTTGGAGATAAGCCTAAGTCTGTAATTGGCAAAATCAGTCTTGCATGTACCTTTTAAAAAGTGGGTTTCACTGTGAAGTCGTTCAGGCTAGCATAGTTGACGTGAATTTGTCAAAAGATTTCAAACAGCATACGTGTATCCAAAATTTATCTTTCTCGACTATGCGTCGCGAACGAGTTTTTTTCTCAATAAGACGGTTTTGGCAAACTGCAAGTGTAGGTCACATTCGTTTCGTGAAATATGGCTAAAAGAACATGGGTTACGCAGTTGTTTTGTAAATCAACTAAAGCTATTACTGCCACGATTCTCATTTTGAGATATTAGAGCATTACCAAAACCATTATGTTTAATTAAAGAGAAAATGAAAATGCCTGAAATTCTTTATAGCGTACATAGTGTGCAGCGAATGTATGCAATAATTCTGCAGACATTTTAATTTGCAGTATAAACACTACAGACTGAAAACTATACTTTAGATGAAAACAGTTGGATGAAAGAGAATATATAGCACATAGGTGTTTATAGTTTACATTCCTAAAGCCAACAAGCCAACACTTTCAGTTGTCTCTATACTTTTCTTATTCATCTGTAATGAAAGTCTTCCTCAGTTTAATAAAAGTTGAATGAAAAGAACCAAAACATTGTTGTTGAAATTGCTCTGAAAATTAATTTAAAAAATAACTATTGTCATCATCTCTAGAAATAGATTACTTTCTGCAGCGCAGTTTCTCTACAGTGTTTGTATATTTATATACAGTATACAAACTTGAAAACACAATAGAATGTGCAGAAAACCATTTGGCATGCTCGATCAACTGCGCTATGATAATATTATTTCTACCCCTCAATTCACTTTAAATTAACTGGTTTTTCGTTGTGCGGCTGGGTTTTTCATTACATGAAGAATGCCCATTTCACGTTCGGTTTATGTAAATTTCGTCCCAATTCAATTTTATTTTCGAAACGTTTTCTGTAAGTTTAAGAGCAGTTTAAAAACTCATCACATTCTCCGAGTTTTTCAATTTACAATTTATAGCTCATTCAGTAATAACGCCATACCAGCTTTGGTAAAAAACGACACACTCATACTATATATTCACGTTTTCACTAGATAAATGGGCAATCCGAAAGAGGTCACTTAAAAAAACACTCAATTTACATTATTGAATAGCATCATTCCTTGCCTCGTATTCTCGCTCGTAATCACGGCAGATCCATGTTTAAAAAACGAAGCCTGGAGTTGCCGCCATATTGAAACTTAGTTTTTTAAAAATGTCATTTTTGGTAACATACGGCCAGATTTTATTATGAAACTTTCCACGGGTATACAATCAATACAGCTATGTTCCTTGTCTATGGCTTTGTGCTTATGTTCCTTTACTGTGCTTTCATTCCATCTTCCTATTTCCACAAACATCATTCATGAACGAATGGAAAATAAAAGGGTAATGAAATTTTCCACTTCGTGGAAAACCATCCACGGTCGAGTAACTTTGTATGGAGAAGTTATCTCATGCTGATGATAATGGTTATTATTTTACCTAATGTACCAAAATCGAAACTATTTCAGTTACAATAAATGAACCAACTGGAGCTCTCATTATGGACTGTATTATATTTCACTGTGCATTTCAGAAAATCGATATCTAACATTTTTTTTGTGCTTTATCCAAGAATTATTCCACAGTGTAAAATTAAGTGGGATCTACTCAAATAGGCTTTTTAACGAGGCAATGGAAGTTCACTTGGATGGACAGTAGCCAAATAGCGCGATAATGCAATTTAATTGGACTATATTATTAAATTAAATCCCAATTAATATTATTAATTGAACAATTTTGCCTAATATACTGATTCCTGGTTGCTATACTTTTGAATTTGGTTTACAAGACTTGGTATTTAAGATAAAATTATCAATAAATATATTATAAGCAGAATTTATTTCGTAAAATTCCAAGTAGTGTCCTACTATATATCGAAAATGGGTAATACAATTTAGGATATATTTTACTCATAGTTAAAAATACATTTAAAAAGAAAACGTTGCTGATACTTATTTGCTTATTTGTTCCAATATTGGTTTTGAAATACAAGACATCAATCAATATATCCTGCACTAGATATACACGAAAATATTTTGCAAGAATTTTCCTGGATGTCTTTAAAAGTAACCCGAAATTGTAACCATTGAGCAGGTGGAACATAGTTTACCAATACCTGATATCTTTTTGAAAGGTTTTAAAATTAATATTTGAGTACATCATAATCTTTAACAAGAGGGCGGCAAAATCTTATCTAAAAAAATATTGAATTTGGTACATGAATTTGAAGAGTTTTCTTGTGCTTAACTTGACACAAACCCCAAGCTATCAGTGGCCCTGTGAAGTTCTCGTACAAGTTAGGCGATAGCGATATGATTGATGTGTTTAGACGCCATTATTTGTCAAAAAAATTTCAAACTTAAAGCCGATATCTTTCGAATGAAATCTTAGTTGGGTATGGCATTCGATATTGCACCATGAAAAAACATTTATCGCATAAAAAACAAACCGATAAAATTATTTAATTTGCAGGAACAAGCAAATATTTGACTATTTAGCGTTATTTACAGTTTAATGTGCGATATTTAACTTACGACATGTCGGCCAATTGAGCAAGTTCGATACTTTTTAGCAACCAAACTGTACTTCAAGTCATATTAAGTGTCAAGTATTAACCTGTTACGTTTTAACCCCAATAAAATAACACTTCGATAATTATTTAAGTCAACATTAAGTAATCTGATATATTTATTTACAAATGTATTTACGTGCATGGTGTGAACTGAGTGCACAGCAGGCATGTAAATCGTTTTTTGTTTTATTATCTAACGATGATAGTATAAGTACATGTACGTAACTCTTAGTGATAGGAAGAAAAAAAACCAGATCATTACAGCTTTATACAACGGGAACAAGTACTTAATTGGCGTTTATTGGGCTGTAAAATCGTAAATCAAATGCAGGTTGCTTTTACAGATGTGCAGTTGCTTCTGTTGCTAATGCAATTACTTCAACGGGTATACACTCCATAGCAAGCTTATCAGTAGATTCCAGTGCCTTAAAAAAGCTCCAGAAAACGTTGAGTCCATCTCACAACATTTGTCTATCTCAATTTTTTTTTAAAGCTTCCTTTGGCTGCTATGATAGTCAATGCAAGGATTCCAATTAGCCCCACTGACGTCACATTGATGGACACGTTTGGAGTTTGAATCTCCTGGGACCTCGTTATTTAAATGTTTATAGATTTTCCTAAGGCCGCGGTCAAGTTATGATGATGATGCCCCCTGGGATTGCGAACACGTAACTGGAAGTTGTGGTTGCTTCACTTTCGGATTTTCAGACATTTTTAATCCACGAGTGCTTTCACACTGATGATGTCTAAAAGGTTTTCGTTTCCTTCACGTTGTCTTTTCTTGGTAAAAACCCTCATTTATTTCCATAACTGCATCCATGAATGTCAATGTGCAGAGCATTGGTTAAAGCTGAGCTTAAATAGGGCCATTTTGGTACTTTCAGTTGAGTCTGCTGACTTAGTAAAAATTCTCGGTCCCAGAATAGTGATTGGATGGCAATTGCCTTGCCAGTGTAAGCTTTTCTTCCTTTTATGTTGTAAATTGCGATGAGGATCCGTAAATTATTCAGTTCATTTGAACTGTTTTTTTACAGCTGCATTACGCTTTTTATGTGTTTTTACTCGTTTATACGCTTTTCATATACGATAGCATTAAAGATGTATGGAACTGAAGAGGTCTTAACAAAACGTGATGCACCTTGATACCATGACATCGAAAACTGTTTTCAAAAAACTTACAAAGTTCAAGATCAAGAACGTAAATGTATAGGTTGTACAAGCAACGCTGACAATCTGCCATTTTAGTTGTCATCTCTGTCTTGTTTGTTTAATTATTTCTTCGTGGATGAGTGGTATAAAAGTGGCTTTGATGAAGACAAAACAGCATGACTACTTGCTATCAATGGTTGTCACTTTATCCGTTTTGCTGATTAGCTTGTCTTGGAAGAAACTGCTGATATCGAATGAAATCAGTGCATGCTCACCACAAAGAGTTCACATTCCACAGACTATAGTCGTGACTGACATCCTCTTTTCATTAATGACCTAATGACCAATTTTGAATCCTTGTAGTAGATACCTGACTGAATTGCCTTTTGTCCAAATTCCACTTTGATATCCTATTTTCCTCACTGAACTATATAGAACTTTACGCGAAAACGCACTAAGTGTTTATAAAAGGGCCAATGATTGCTTTATCACCTTGTTGCAATTAGTGTAAACAAGTTCTGTTCTGCATCGTCATTTGCTGCCAGGGAGTTAAAATTTAGAGAAATTCGTGTTTATATACAGGCCCACACCTTTTGCTATAAAATGTACCCTCACTCAGGCAGTTTCTTACAGTGCATTTTATGACTTTGCAAATTGCTCAATTTCGCCTATATTTCATAAACATCTTCAGCATTCAGGTTTTTGTAATGGGATCCACAACCCCCCATTTCATAAGCGATTCAAATAACATTTCTGAGAAACATGATATACTGTAAGTTTGAATATAGTAATCAAGTAGGTTTTGTTTACTGCCAATTTTTCGCAAAATACATGCAGTTGATCTAAATGCATAACTGAGTCGCCTTATTTAATATATTGATAAATATTTAATCTACTGTTATCTAATCAGATAATTCCATTGTGCTTATATACAAAGCGTAATTCACACAAAGGCTCCAATGGTTAATTTTAAGCTAATACACCATAGAATTTTAGTTTAAACCAAATGCCCCTATTTACTGAACTTGAAAAAGATTGGACAATGCATTTCTAATAATGTCATTGCAAATATTTTGAATGTCGCGTTTGTATCCTGTTTTATTTTATGTGATAGGATTTCTTCGTTTATTTAATAAAAAATGGCGACCACGTTAGCTGTGTTATTACCTTTGAAGTTCAAGCAACGGTATAATTAATACTTTATTCGTTTGCAATCCTATATATGCAAACTTTATTATAATATAGTAAATTGTATCTTGCAGTATATTACATAATGTCGCTTAAATATTTCAGTAAAGAATTTCAAAAGTTGTACTGCTAGAGATTTCAAGCTACTGTAGTACTAGTCTATAAGTTGTTTGGATTTACCAGAAACCAATTCTACCACACTGACTGATTAAGCATACAAAAACAACAAGATTAGTAGACTGGAAAATTCATGAAGCCTTGACTAGTTAAAATTTCTGTTAAACCTACTTCAAATTCTTTATGTTGTACTTGAATCAAGCTTATCCGTGTAATTACAGATGTAATAAATAGTGTAATTGTTAGAGCACTAAGAGCAGACCTTCAGTATACAATGTAAACATGGTTACTGTAAAATTTCGCCTTAATTTTTATTCAATGAAATTGATACTATCTTGCAGAAGTGGAGCATCTCAAATTAGGTATTTAATTGATTTTGTATAAGAATGCATTCCTGTGGGTATATGCATGCACTGTCACGAATGGTTCGTAAATAGTGAAGTTGTCAACTTCAGAAATTAATCTGACGATAATCGACTAAACGTAAAACTGATCTGGGGGCATAATGACGCGTATAAAAAGTGAACGTTGCGTGCAACATCCGTAATCTGTTTTATTCTTAGATCATAAAAAACAGAACACCGATTAATATCGTGACAAGGAAATAATCACCAGTTGGTGAAGGGCGTCCCCTACTTGGCCAACATTTTAATAGTGTTGTATCCCTGCTGTGCACACTGCTTTAACTAACAATTTATAAACAATTTATATATTTCTTAAAGCTAGATTGGTTTTCAAATATTCGTTTTCGTTATCGTTATCTATATGAAATGTGTAGGCTATGCGTATAAATCATGAAATAAAAATTTATGTCATAGCCTGCAGGCCTACAGGCTATATAATGTAATAGAAAAACCACTATATGTTACTTGTGGACATGCACTGCATAATATTGAAAATAGGGACTTTACGTTTTATTCGTCATTATGATATTTTATGGTATTTCGACCTATGGGAACTGACCAATTTGGCAGAGGGATTCAATTTGTTTGAATTTCGAAAGTTCGTCCTTTGGGGCATAATCTTCCGCTTTGAATATTTCATCCAAAACGAGCAATTTGCTGAACTGGTCTCTCTAGTGAGGACTTTTTCCATAAAAACAGTCAAAAATGAAATGTCAAATCTCCAAATGTTGAGTTTGGGGATATAGCCAATTGAAATTCAAATCATGCATCACATCAGGCAAAGCTATTACATGACAAGTCAAATAGAATATTTTTTTTGAAAACATTTTCTCCAAAAAAAATCCAATTTATGGAAATATTTTCTCATAAAATTTCGTGCATTTGTTGTAACGAAATATTGTATTTTATTACGGGAATATTACGTGCCTGCACTTGGATACCTAAATAACTTTACAGAATCTTTGATTAGAGTTAAGTATAGATGTTGAAAACCGTTGATTAAAACGTCAATAGCAGATAATACACTAACTAGAGAATAGTGCAAACAAATTGAATATTTGTGCTATTCGATCTGGAAGATTTTAAAATACGGGGGTTATATTTAACAATACAACTAGTTATTATGTCAGACTAAACTGAATTAACCATTGCTTTAAAATGCACCCTAAATTGATCTTAAGTTCAAGTAGCAATTAATGGTTGGTTCAACCGGTTACGTTTTATAACATTACTTCTATGTTGTGTTGACCAGGAAGTCTACACTATGAGATCCCTTTCTATGTTGGAACGATCCAATCAGGGAGATTTTTATAGTCCATTATCTCGACATATTGTGATTTATTTTCGTCTGTCGAGGGGAAAAGGAAGCATTTTGAACAATTTATTTTATAATTGCAAAATGACGTCAAATTGTCGTTGGTTGTAGTGTAGGCTCTCATATAGTATGCATACGTTGGATATCTTAAAATGCATTGGTGCCTTTGAACGTTATCCATGTCAAAGCTAGTATGCTTCAAGGAAGCATATGATTATTCTAAGAAAATCAAACAATTTAAGACATAGATATCATATACTATAACATTCCCTAGTTACTTAAATGCATCCATAGCTATATATTTAATCTGTCAGAAAAATCTGCTATTTGAAATACGACTTTCAGAATAGGCATCTATTTCATTTTTATGATCCATATAACAGCTACAGGTTCCCGTGGCTCCCCATAAAATACAGATTTGAGTAAAAAATATTGTTTTAGTATTTGAAGAGAAAGGAAATGGGAGAATAACGGTGTTTTTGACTTGAATTTGTCTCCAAACGACAGCATAAAATGTCTAGACTTGAGAAAGCTGCACATTTTCTTACAAATTTTCTCTTTCAGTAACTTGAGAAAACGTTTACAAGCAGAAGGCTAGTTCAGTGATAGGCCAATTAATCGATCCTGTATGATGTTATAATACCTTGGGCTGTGGGACTGTGCACTAAAAAGCTCAGTTTTATCGATCCGAAATAAGACTCCAAACAGACCTGCACAGAAAACGTTAACTCAGAGACTACATTACACGCTGTGACCTAACACCTCAATTCTATTTTTCCTGAAATCTGCTCAATAAAAACAATATGTTACAGATTTGTATGAAACCCCTATTTTGTATCCCATTACATGTTGAAAAATGCTATGAAGTACTTCTATAACTTTACAATATGAATCACAAACAAACATCTTACTAAACTCCACATTTAATTTGTCACATAAATGCAGGGAATCATCCAATGAAAACTAATTTCTGTAATCCTATATTTTTATATGTAATTCAAATTTAATTTTCTCAGAATGCACTAGCTGAAACCATAGTGGAATCTACTGTATTTTACAGAAATATAAACTGAAATATATTATGCTCATCGTGTATAATGCTCAAAGTTTCAAGTCTCATTTTCATTATACATACAGTTGTGTCAATTCAGCGCTTCAAACACAATGAAAGTTACACAACACTGGGGTGAAGTGAAGTTCTTAGTGTCCTTGTCTAAAAAAGACATCTATATTTTAGAAAAGCCTATTTCTCTTCTTGAGTACTATTTAAAAAAAATCTATTTTCAGTGCCAAGTGTGGGGAAGGTCTAGTAAATAGACCACCAGAATAAATGAGCTTATACTTTTGGGAAAAAAAAGATATTTTAGTTCAAATAAATTTGCTAAGGGAAGTAAGCATTTGTATGATGCATTTAGAAAACGAACATTGTATTTATAATATTATCCCGTTAGTAGGTTACGTTGTTAAGTATCTTACAAGGCCTGAATATAATGTATACATATGTGTGGGAGCCACAACAAAAGAAATGCTGGGGGCAGTCAGGTGACCAAACTATAAATACTGGCATAGGGGACAACTTGAGAATTCCTCCTTCAGTAAATTACAATTTGGTACGGCTTTAGGGATGCAAGAACTATGCATGGACTGCTAAGTGTACCGGAGGGTCCACAGAAGAATGTGCCCGGATTTAAATTTGAAAATTGCACGCTGAGTGTTACAACCAATTTTTCACGGGAAAATTTCACCCATATGATTGGCAGCATTGAAAACAATGGGATTTTTCCTGGGAATACAGGGTGTTTAAAAAAAAAATTCTGTACAATTTGTAGATGTGAAAAGTAGGATAATTGTCACTTTACAAATTCAAGTTAATCTCGTAAAATGCATCACTATCTAAAAATGAATAAACAAGTAGAAGCATTTTTGTAATATAAAGTTAATGCAATTTAGAATTTAAGCTCTTGGCCTGTATTTGGCAATATACTGAAGTTAAAATATCGATTTTTTTGTTTTACATGCGCAAACTGCTCAATGTAGACATTTGACAGAAAAAATAACAAGGTGCAACTATATTCTAACAATCAGCATTGCATTACATGGATATCCCATTTGCATAATTAGATTGTTAGTCACAGTCACTTGAGATGTACAATAGACTCTCAAGTTGTTTACAAAAAAGAAAAGAAAAAAAACCGAAAAGGAAACAAAATCCAAATTGCAAAAGGAAAACCAATTTATTAATTAAAATCTAATAGAAAAAAACCGCTCTTAATCGGCATTTAAGCACGTTCTTCATCATGGTGGATTATTTTTTAATTATTATTACCATTAAATTTCATTTTAAAAACAAAAACATGATCAATATTAATTCTAATTATTCATGAAAGATTAGATTTCATTTTTAATTTGGACAATGCTGCCAATTGTCCTTCAAAAAAACAAAAAAACGGTAATAAATGCCCACAAAAGCCAACATGACAAACTCCCATAAAAAGACTATTATTATTTACGCCCTTAATTTTCAGGTAGCCTAGAATCGTATTTTAGAACTTGAGTGGAATAAAATTCTGTAATCTTTTGTTAATCCATTATTAAGTGATGAAAATCGACACTTTTAAGTATCTATAACTAGATAAATTAATCGTGGTTCTGTGCAACCGATCATTATCTAAATTTATTATTCATGAGACATATTCATAAATTTTGATGAAGAAATTTAAAAGAGTGAAATAAAACTTCATTATCGGATTATAGCTGATGTTGCATCTTTAATACATAAAACTGATAAGCTGTGGTTATAATTCTTCAGAATAATCTTAATGATGAAAGAAATGTTTCCTTTCCCATCATAACGGAAAAACAGTATCTTATAAACGCTATGCAGTATATATAATCCTCTGATAAGAAACAACTTTGTATATAATGTTGTATTAAAGTACAGGGTGCTGGGTGCATCAACGTTCATTTCTTTAATTATTTTAATAAAAGCAGCTCCAGCAATCTAACATCCCCAGTACTGAACACCCTGTACAATAAATTATTTTTGGGATTACATTTTTTTTGTCCATTATAAAATACATATATCAAGATCAGATCATTGGCGATAAAAAAATGTAGTAAAATTACCACAAACTCAATTAAATGTGACATAAATAACTGGAGCATGGTGTAAAAAAAATTGAAAATATCGTTTGATCCCAAAAATATACCGAAAACGGGTCATAAGCTGAATATTATTTCATTTTAGATTGCCATTGTGAGCTTATACGTAGTTGTTTTATACATTTAGATTTCGGCATTACTCCATCTGATGTAGGTCTTGCAATATGCGTTTCTTGGTATTGCCAAATGAGGATTGTATACTAAAATACAGCGTATACGTTTACCATGAGCATAAACTTGATGTCCCTATTACATGGTGTGCCTCTATAATTATATACTCTTATATATTAAATAGAATGCTATATAATGACCTAATTTTGAAATGTGGTCAGGTATAGAAATCTATGTGGGTTACAAGCTTACATAAGCCAAAAAAGCCAAATATGGGGATCCTTATACATTTGGCTTAAGCTGTATACATGCAGAAGCGCCGTTAACATATGTATTAATTAGGGGCTTCTAATCTTAATTGAAGCTTCTATAGACGCCTAGACAATGTACTTGAAATTTGCTATATTTCGGATGTTGTTTATGATGAACTATAGTTATTTTAACATAGAATTAGGGGCCATTCGCCAAAGATGTGTAATTCTGACGTTCACCGACTTTTATCATTACAATTATGACTTATTGCTGCCCCTATAGAGGCCTAGACAATGTACATTAAGTTTGAAATATTTCGGATGTTGTTTATGATGAACCTTAATTATTTTCACGTATAATTTGTTAAACAATTATATCGAATCAAAGCTCTTTACTGCCTCGCATGCCAGATAATAGCAACAATTGCTATAGACTGCAGTCGATAAATGGTTGTAATTATTATGAATGCTCGATGATCATGGCATATGTACTATGTGTCAATGATAAGTTGCGACGCACTTATCATTGAGTCGCGATGTTAATATCTTAAAATTGCCTTAAATTATCGCCATCCTAATTGCCATTTCGTGCAATCCGAAGAAAGCTCGAGTGAAATCACCGCGCATTTAAATTGCGGAAAATCTGCCATATTTTTTTAAATAGTCAAAATTAGCGTATAGGCTTTGAAGGCTCCAGTAAACAGGCTAATTAGAAAAGATATAATTACTGCCAACCTTGTCGTATTTTGGGTTACATGCAGAAGCTATAGGATTGCCTAATAAACTCACGAGGCTTATTCAGCAAGAAATGAAATACACAACTTCAAATGTGCAAATTCCTTCTGGCAAGGTTGTGACTTGTGACATTTTCTCGTTGCTAATGGGGTTTCCGATTTTTGATTCAACTCTTTTCTTGCATCTTTTTTTTGCCGAATAGAGCAACACGGTCGCCCCCAAGCAATACATCTTCCGGAAGCATTGCATGCTTTTATATAATTAATGCATTAAAACCTGGGAATAAATATTGTGTAACTTGAGGAAATAACATATGCACACTGGCTTATTTTAATATAGAGGACGTTGATGTTATGAATGTGTGGGAAAGCCACTACTGTACAGTGTATTCCAAAGCAAATGTATTTTCAATGAAATGCAAATTGTATAAGCCTGAGGATCACGTCTTCTCATCATTATATCAAGCTTTCTGCAAGAAACTAAGATTTCTGTCATATATAAATTTAGGCAATCTGCATATTCATGAAAAAGAGCAATATATTTTAATTCGCTGCAGGTACTTTTTCAATCGATAGGGACTAAAAAACAACAGTATTTCTCAGTTGTATTAACTTAAAATAGTGTGCCAGATGATCTTCAATTGTTTGTTTATAAATCGATGATTGTTCTTCGAAGCGGAATGTTTTACTTATTCGATTATTAGATTATGAAAACAAGATACGCCTTGCTCAATGGTATCATGCAGTGGTGCAACAATAAAACATGTAGATATTCGCCACCACCACAGAAAAACCAAGTTGATATCGCCTTTCCACATCGTCAAGGCGCTAAATTTAACCATGAAATGTTACCCTGGCAGTTTGTGGTGAAATAAAGCAAACCACAAGCACATGTTCAACTGAGTTTGAATGGCACGAGTGGGTGAAGTGTTTGCTACATGACTGAGGAGTGGGTTTAGAGAGGATTTGAGGAAGGTTTTCTTCAAAAAAATATACCATCGTCGACATGATTTATACTGTGAAACTTTTATACTTCATCCATATAGTGCGTTCATCGTTTTCTCTACAGCAAAGCCTCGCATCTTGTTGCTTTTTACAAATTGCTGTCTTAAGGAGATTACGTATATCTTCTATTTTCGTAATACAACGAAAGCGTAGAAAATAAGTATAGCAAACCAATGAACCACCTCACAACCACGCAGTAGAAGTAATGACAGTCTAAGATAGGCTTAGCTATACATATGCACGAAAAAAATGTCAATTTAGGAGTCGTTTAGACTCTTCCAACTACGCATTTTAAAGGAGAAAGTTTAGGCTTCCGTTTGGTAACGCGAAATAACTTACTTAGTTATCTTGTCAAAACAATTCAGCCACTATAAATGAAGTCATTAACTGCCTGATAAGGCATGTTTTTACATTCGTGCATGGTTATCTCAGGTCGTGTATAAGATGCTATCAGCGGTGGGTTTTGTAATGTAGATTAGCAGTGAAGCAGTGCCAGCCAAGAATGTATGATTCTCAAATATATACGTATTTCAAACCAGAAGAAAGTTTATACTTGACTTATTTTAAGTGCTCAACACTTGAATATAATCAATAATTATCATTGTTTTAATCAGTAAATGGTGGAAAATTGTGGGTGAAACTTATTGTAATCGTAATTCGACATTATTCTATATGTTGTTGTAATAGCAGATTATCAGATAATTTTTTTTGCTATTAGGAAAACTAACCCCCTCAATGACCTAATTATAATGAGAGTGTCTAGCATTCTACTGCATTTCAAAGTATATTACGGATGTGAAGTTGACTAAATGCACTATAAGCTACCGAGTAATGAAAGAGGAACTTGGTGACCATTTTTTGTGTTCCCATTCGGCAGTTTTGTATGCTAATCGCCGAATAATTGCTGAATTTGTGATTTGAATTGTACACACAAAATGGCATCTATTTTTCTAGTCAATTTATAACTTTACTCACGGGTCTACACATGGAGTCGTGTATGTGCATTTCAATTCTTGTCCAAAGAAATTTATAAAAAAAAGAGATGACAAGTAAGTGTGCGAACAATGATTCTATTGATTATATCAAAGGTGACAAATTTGTAATTCAAGTCAAATATGGGTTGGAATATAACGTGCACGGTAAATCGATCTCTAATGAGATGTGTTGGTGCATTTAAAGTGTGAAAGATTTGATATTCAACTCTCCTTTCACATGCCAAAAATAATATTGCGTTTAAAAAAGGAGTCAAATAATTTGACCCGTATTGATGTTATGCCCTGTCACATCGACAAGTTGGCCTGTAGGAACTTTCGACTAAGGGTAATCATAGTTCAGCATCTATTAAAGTGAAGTTAGGGAGCGATATTAAGCATTGTCAGTCCTAGTCATTAATAATTTCAAATCTTGCCAAACAGCTCAGTTACAACTGGTTTTTTTTGTGTTTTTTTTTGAAAAACCAGCCTTATTCTAGCTCAGCACCTCCTGGTGGCATACGAATATTTAGCATTGCATTTCACACATGTCAATCCTTTTGCTCCTAAACTGGCCATTTTTGCAAAACACTTGTCAACAAATGCTAAAGGTTCATACGCCACCAGTGTGTGCTGAAATGAAATAGGATTGTTATGATATAAGATTATTTTAGGTATTTTAACTCATTTCTTGACAATAATTTTTTAACAAAATTTTTGAAATTTTTGTTAAAACGGTTTGGCAAATCGTTAAATAAATTCGACGTTGTAGGTGCTAGACGATAGATTGATTTGCATGATTCCATTCAATATTGTAATGTAGCACCTTTATTGATCCTATGGAATAATAGTTTCATAACCTTGTTTATAAATCATATTGTGACTAAAATACTTATTCGACATTACCCCCCTGAACGTGTTATCGTAACTTAACCTATTTTCACATCACTTGCCTTAGATTAGCGAGATATGCTGATAAAAATCATTGATATTAATAAATTGGCGTTTCATTTACCGCATAAAACGTGTTTCTTGAGATGACACGGTTACCAAACCGTGACAAATCCCCCCCTTTAAGGCATGTACTCTCACATATTGCACAAATTTGAATTTTCATTTCCCATTTTTTTTTATAGAGTTCTCTTTGATTTTCACTTGCATCAGCTCGCGAAAATACATCCGTTACACATGCACCCCACTATTCAAAAATGTCAATTAAAGTATCAAAAAAAAGAAGAAAAAAAAAGCAGAACTTACAGCGAACAGATGGCAAACGGCAACGGCCAGTCCGATGGCCAGGGGCGCAGACCCTTTGACGTCATTTCGGTTTCCGTCAGTAGCCCCAAAAACGGTGAAAATCAGCACGAAGGTGATGAGAAACTCCACGCCGAAAGCCTGCACTGGGGTGACAGATGCGTTGACCATTGACAAGCCGAGGGTATTTTGACCAATGTCGGGGGTGACTGACTTAAGCACTGCCGCTCCGGTGATGCCTCCCACGCACTGGGATGCGATGTACAGTAGCGCCCTCAGGATGGACACCTTGCTAGTGACCAGCATGGCGCATGTGACCGCTGGGTTGATATGTCCGCCGCTCACGTGTCCTATGCATTGGGCCAATGTGGCCACGGTGACTCCGAAGGCCAGGGCGATCTGCACTATGGACACTGGAAGTTGTATGTTTTCGCCCCACGACAGACAAGAACCGCAGCCGATTAGGACCAGGAAAAAAACACCCAAAAATTCGGCAATTAAAGACTTCCAAATGTTACGATTTTCAGTGAATTCTTGAACCCCAAGAATGCGACGAAATCCACTTGCACGACCCATGATGAATGTTGGCTAAATCTGCTCTTCAACGACGAAAAAGACTTATTTTTTTCAAGAATCGAGTCTTTCGAAAGTTTTTCTCCTTGAATCAAGAATCAGTTAATGCAATTTTCCCGCTTTGCTTTTTTACCCTTCTCTAGAGCGTTTCTTGGCTACCTTCTCCAACGTTTTGAATACAAAGCCAAGTGGGAAATCAGCACGAAGCTTTTATGTGCGCTTTAAGCGGTGACGTCAAGCCTCTATCCACCAATCAGCGATCGATTTTCATAATCCAAACTGCTGTTCTATACCCTTCTGATAATGCAACCAAGGCAGCACTACAAACCTTTGTATTTTGAAATACCAGTTGTCAAAGTTCATGGTATCATGACAAGACCTGTATTCTTACAAAAATGATGTTGAAAGGGTGGGCTAATGAGAACAGCGTGGGCAGTTTCTTCAGAGTGACCAGCTCAAAGATCTCTGGAAACATATGTATGACTTCAAAGTTCAGACATTGTGGTTCCATTGTGCATTAAAAAGTTAATTCATAATGCAGAATCAATTTGAATCGCTAAAATGTTAAGCGATATTTATTCCAGGTTGGCATACATCGATGACTAGTCAACAACAATTAATTACTTGTGTCTGAAGAGAATAGAGTAAACATAACAACTACCCTTAATAGAAAACTATTAAAAATCTGTAGTACTACTGTGTTGGATTAACTAAAATTAGATGATGCCAACAACAATTATTTACATAAAAAATATGTTAAATCTATTCATAAATCGACTTGGAAAGGAATTATGTATCTTGTAGTGTTTGTATTGTTGATATTGATAAACAATATTAAGTCTATGATTAAATGATAAATCATAATAACTAACTGTTATTAAAGTAAATAAAGTTGATAACAATTTAATATTAAATATGTTGAAAAATAATTTTCGTGTAAATATATTCGTCTGACAACATTTTGATTAACTTTGAAACAATACAGCTATTTTTAATTAATATACGCATCACAATAAATCATGAACTTGAAAATAAATTAAGTAGAGTACGTTTAATATTTTAAATATTATTTAAAAGACATATATACGTGCATAAACTTATATTTAAATTTATAAGTACGGTCTATATACACAATGCAGTAAAAATAAGTCTTTTCTTTTCCTAATTTCGTGATAAATGAATGGGCTCTCGTTTATTTTGTTTTTATTTTTAGCATATGTTTATTTGTATATTCTTTATTAAGGATTATTTATTCGTAAAACATGCTGTATTTTATTCAAATAATTTAATTACGAAAAGTCCACATATTCATTCAATTATATGGCTTTTATGACTCTATGCATGTAGTGAATATTATCATTCTCATGCTGGTAATTATCATATATTTCATTTCTTGTACATTCACATTTGCTTTGCACTTTATAAAACGGACAGAAAATCTTTTTTTTCAAAAATTCTCAACATGTGTCATCAATTATAGCAAAACATGGTTTTACATTCAGGTCTAAAACATGCATTAACAAGTACATTTATTCAGCACTCGTATCCCAGCTTGAAAGAACAAAGCGAGCAATAAAATGTGTTAGGAAATTTCCAGAAATCTGCAGTTTTTCTTAGAATTGAAAACCCTCTTTGACCCTAACTTGATGGGGTGAGTTGACCATATATCGAAAACAGGTCATAGGACAGAGGGGTTAGATGTTCATGGACAATGCCCTAATTCTTTAGGGGAGATTATTTTTAGAATTGACTCAAACATGTTTTAATTATGATAATCAATCAGTGCGAAAGTTCCATGTTATTTCTTGTTCTAAGTCTAATCTGTAGTATTTCTGTAACCATTGCCATCCATCTTGATTGGGTACTCTTCCCTCACATCTCATTTTATTTAATTTATTTAGTAAAAGTCAATTATTCTCTTTGCCACGCCTAAGTTTAAGACAATGTAACATGAAAGAATATCTTGAGGAAATTCAGAAGAATACAGTCGCCATCTTACATGTATAAGTGTATTTATGGTACCAACTTACTAAGTACATAGTAGTTGGAAAAGGAAATCTTTCATAAATATGACTTGTGAAATGTGTTCTTTGAAAATAGAATAGAAAGTTCGAAAATCAAAGAAACAATTAAGAAAATATGCATGTATACATGAAATTCTGAGAAGTCATAAAAGACTAAGCATTACCGCTATTATTTCTCGGTATACATGTATTTGACGGTATACAGCATATTAACAGAAATCTTGTATTGGAAATATTGACCCATATTTTCTAAGTAGGAACACATTTCGCTTGATGACATCCCGTGTTTAATTTCAGTGATTCTTATCATTTTTACCAGATGGTTAGACCAGATGTTTTTTTTTTTGGGGGGGTTCGCCAATGTTAAATTGACTAAAATCATGCAAATATTGTTGCTTTCAACTCCATGGTGTATTTATTTTTGCATTCATTCTTACTTAACATACTTTTTACAGATTAAATATATATTCCCATTGCAAATTCAACATTTACATTTTGCGGCAATACACAAAAATCCCAAAGTTTATAAGGATAATATGCCTGCATATATTTAGATTGTCTCGATGAAACCCCATACATTACATGCTATGTATATATTGATAAAAATAGTTCTTAGAAAATGCAAAATGTTATGCCGTTATGTATGCTATCAAAGTAACTTTATGAACTGTTCTGGAAATTACAGCAATTGCATTATCAAATACAGAACTGGTCCTAGCTTGACTTTGTTTTCTTTGCTTTTCAGATGATATCTAATATCTGCACAGCTTTGCAATTTGCATTAATATAAAGCCTTTAGGTATTCCACATTCATTCCTTTCCAGACAATTTTATAAAGGTGAAACGTTCGTGTGTATTTACACAAAGTATATTTACAGTTTACGATCTTTGATTTGCAAAAAAAACTAATTTGTTTCTTCTTCTTTGGCATTTTTAATATTCGTTATATATTCGTTTATGAGGTACCCATAGGAATATATTGGGGTTAAAGTTATACTAACAATAGTATAATTTTAAAGCTGCAGATGAGAAAAAATATATGTACATATGTAACTTTGAATTATAGCTAAACTATAGCGAGTAGATCAAAGAAGGAAAAAAATAGAAAAATACATTATTGGTGGCTCTAATACATCATTTCCAAATGTGATTTTTGGAAGGAAATCAGCATTTATAAGGAAACCAACGCGGAAACGTATCACAAGTTGATGAATTGAGTGAAAGATTCACGAGTATACTTAATTTTTATTTAAAAAAAGATTGTCTTTAGAAACAACTGTTGAATAGTTGCTAGTTTTATAATCAATTTAAGAGCAAGCCAGATGCCAGTTGTGTTTTTGTATGATTTAACTTAGGGCCAAAGTAATGAAAATGTGTGTAAATCAGCATCATATAGGGCCAGAAATGCAATTAACCCAATAGGTTATAAAAGTACGTTTCCATTTGAGATTAACTCTCGTGAAAACCTGATTCATAAAAAAGGCTTATATGATTCAGATATCTGAAATGTAGGCTACATAATAACAAGTGATTGCAGTCTTGTAGTCTGCTTCCGTTTTATTTCAAAAGCACATTAGAACATAAAATTATACATGTTCAAATTTAGCAAAAAGTATCATTTCGTCATAGACCTACTTCCAATAAAATAACTGACTAATGTTTGCAAGATAATATTCTTGGATTTATGATGAGATGTTTTTTATTTTTTATTATAAAATTATGAAAGTGGGTATAATGAAACAATTCTTGCGGCATAACGAGGTAAGATCAAAGATAGCGATCTTTTAAGCAAAAAAAAAATAAGATGAAAATTTCCTACACCGGGCAACAATTTTGAAACGAGTTTCAATTTCCACATTGAATTTCCGCAGGTTCTACAGATATCCGTTAAAAAACTAGGATTACATCCACATCTGTGGATTAAAGATAAGATATACTCAGTGATATCGTAAGCAAAATCAAGTAATACCATTTTTATCATGGCATTTAAAAACAAAAAAGTTAAACATAATTTCCAGAAACCTGATCGGAAAGGAAATATTGGAGGTACTAGTATATATTTGCATGGCTTTGAAATGTATATTTCTGAAATATACTGTACGTTTCAAAACCAAGCAGTAGAAGCATCATCTTGATAATTGATATCTTGTTAATTGATTTCTTGTCATGGACTGCAATCAATACACAAATTAGCTCCTTATGTGTATTTAGGAAATATATAGGCAAAGCAGGAATGCTCAAGAATATGCGATTTGCATCAATATCCAAATTAATAATAGATTAAATTCTTTTATGCATAATACAAATTAATAACCACAAAAATGCACAATAAAAATTAATAAACCCATACAATTTCCATATCGAATGTTGGTAATAACGTGTTGTTACATATACGTATATACTACATAGTAGGGGATAACAGAGTAGATGGCAGTACTCGACAGTAAATAACTCTTTTACCCAAATGTACTCCATTTTTTTCATACATACTTTTCATACATAATACAGTGGAACCTCGCTTAACGAGCACCTCGCGTAACGAGTGATTCGCATAACGAGCGATATAAATTTTTAAAAAATGACTCGCTTAACGAGCGTTTGTTTCGCATAACG
>JAUJYV010001124.1:0-21575 GCA_033995625.1 Ophyiulus pilosus
GAGCATTTCTGTCACACTCGCTGAATGTTGATAACTGCCCTTAACAAATCTGGCTGCCCTACGCTGGACCATCTCTAAATCCTGAATATGAACCATCCTGTGAGGGTTCCAAACAGGCGCACAATATTCCAGCATAGGACGAACCAGAAAGAAGCGAGAGAATTTCATTGATATGTTAATCTATAACTACGAGATTTGTAGATATTACAACCCAAAGCTTTATAAATGCACAGCATTTCGGCTTTATTAAGTTGGGATCGTGCACTGCATTTGCGAGGGCTTGGCGATTCACGTATAGGAAAAATAATATGGTTCTACAATACTGCTCAAAATCAGCTTTATAGCAAGGGACCAATTTACTATTGCCGACGCCAGTGGTCGAGTGGGTTACGTGCTCGCCTCTCGATCCTATGTTGCGGGGTTCGCTCCCCGGTCGAGGATCTTGTCTGGTTCAATTCGTGCACCTCAATTTTAATGTCACATTTCAACTCCTAATTAAGTTGTTTTTGTATTCCTTAGGTCACGGTTAAGTTCAACCGCCCGCGCGATCCGTCGGAGAACACATCCTCAAAGCAAAAGGAAATTTTGAAGTTTACAAGAAAATATCATTTATTCACACAAACAGAGTTGGAGCATCTGCTAAACGTCGATGAGCAAATGGTGACCAACTTGATGGCGAGAGTGGTGCCATGCGTCGGTTGCCGGAGAAGGTATTAAAATATGCTATTATATGCTATTAAAATATGCTATAGAAAATATAAGCAGTTATTAAAGATTTGAAACTTTTTCATGTTGAAAACACGAGTACGTCCAAATGATTAGTTGGACGAACTCGTGTCTTCTACATGAAAAAGTTTCAAATCTTAAATAATATATCAAGTACGGCTGAGACCGAGCGACACACAAACTTCATTCCACTTTTCTTTTCAGCATCGAAAGGTTATACAATGAGCTCATTCAGTACCACCACCCTGCGCTGGACCCTTTTCAAGTCGGCGATGATGGTACTATCAAAGTTCGTAACGATTACTTGTGTAATCCAGGGCTTATGGGCAATTTATTCTGTAAATATGGGTAAGTTAAGCTTTATTTTTGTGGCAAAGTGCTCTAGGATGTGCTCGACAACTGCGCTCCGCAACAACTATTGCTAAATGTTAGACTTTATGCGGCTTCAGTGAGCTTTCCTCGGGCACGAGTGTCACGGCAAAGTTCAACAGTTTGTTTCCCGGCAACTTTTGTGTTGTGAAAGTGGCCCTTTTCATGAAAAAGTCTTTACATTTTCAGGGTAAGACTCAATTCCTTCATTGAAACCATTCCAAAAACAAAGAAGAATCGTCGTTGCTTGTTACATTCGTTAGACAGTCACAAAGTTCGGCCTGCTGGGTACGTTGACATTGACATGCTTGGAATTTGTTTGCTTTCGCTAGCCCGTGACACGTGTTTTAAGCGTACGATGTTGCATTTTTAAAAGTAATTGGCTCGACGTGTGGGAGCAGATGACCAAAGCCTGTCAGAAGGAAGTCCTAATAATTGGCCGGGATGTTTTGTCCGAAACCTTGGACACGTACCTCCGGAAGCACAGGTTGGGCAAATTTAGACGAGCCGAGGCATTTGGACAATTTTCTAATAATATTTTAATTTTTTTTTGTACGGAAAACATAGATTTTGTGGCGAGTGTAAATCCAAAGTTCAACAGGCGTTTAGCCTCTTGGTGGAAGAAGCCGATTCCAGCAAGGAACAGGATTTCTTGCCCAGTCTGTACCAAGGGATGATATATTGTACCACCGAACGGCATATCCACGTGGATTGCAATACTGATTTTGTGGCCAATCTCATGAGTCGAGCAGAACCGGAATTGCGGGGAAGGTACGTGAGCCGATCACTTTATTGTTTACGAGCGTTTCATCAACGGACTACTAAAAAGTAGTGTTATTTTTTAATTAATCCGTAATTCTCTTCACACACCTGTACCACGTACAGTTTCAAGTCGTACATTGCATACCGAGCGAGGTGGTTGTATGGTGACGCTATCCGCCTGGCAATCGGGAGACCCAGGTTCGATTAATGACCAGGTCCATCCCCAGTTTAGCCTCCATCCCTTCAGGGCTGGTTGACAACCCATCAGAATCTTCGAGTTAGGTCGACGACTAGAAATCGACCACCTATTTAGAAGGCTAGAGTCTCGTTCGTTATCGGAATTAACCAGACAAATCGCTCCACCAACTAAGAACGGCCATGCACCACCGTCCACTGAATCAAGAAAGAGCTCTCAATCTGTCAATCCTTCCAGTGTCCGGGCTGCGAAACTGATGGGTGTAGAAGGTGTGGAGTTTAGCCTCCATCCCTTCAGGGCTGGTTGGCAACCCGTCAGAATCTTCGAGCTAGGTCGACGACTAGAAATCGACCACCTATTTAGAAGGCTAGAGTCTCGTTCGTTATCGGAATTAACCAGACAAATCGCTCCACCAACTAAGAACGGCCATGGTTTTTGCGGTTTCCACAGTTGTTTCCATGCAAATGCCAATGTAATTCCCCCAAAAATTTGGCCGCGACCGTGCTCCTTCCTGTCCTTATTCTTCTACTTCCTCTTCATTTGACTTATATGTATTCTTGATATGGGGATATGTTACCCTTAAGTTTCCCCCACTCTGGCCTTCTCCATCTCCTGCCTGGTTGGCGAAGTTCGGACTCATGTTATCTCCCTCTCCCCGGCTAGCTCCCGACTAAACCCGCTATGGGTTTCGCGGAGCGTATATGTGCGCGTTGCAGGCGGTGTAGCAACACATCCAAATAATCGTGTCGCGCCATAATTAATTAGGAGGTTAATTCTCACCAGTGCGCAGCTGTTCGAGAATCCTCCCACACGGAGCACGGGACAGGTGGTCTCACCCACCCACCAGACTGCGATCCTGCTGGCCTTTAGGGCCACGTTGAGAGGGGCCAACTTTGAGTTAGCGGGGGTGCACCCAGTGCGAGAACGAGGCTGGTTGTGGTTCCGACGTACGGGTCCCGGGACTCCACGTGGGATACTTCGTCCCACAAGGAACGGTCCCGATTCTACAATCATAATGCGATGTTTCCCGCTAAATAAGTTTTTGATTTGTATTCCGTATTTCACTTATCCGATATAACCGAGAAATGCTTAAAATTTGCTAAACACCATGCTCTACAAAGGAATGAAAGGAGAAGCTCTAGCGCTGGAAGTAGTTAACTGTGATTTGAAAAGTGGAAGCTAATCCCACCTGCGACCCAGTGGAAGTTGCGAAACAATTGGACATGCCCGTAACTTTACAGTTAACGGACTAATGACGAAAAAGGAGTGACCGAACAAAAGCACGACGTATAATTTGAAAATCACAAAAGGTTAGTTTAGGTTGGGTTGGGTAGGTTTGAGCTTCTGTTCTTTTGGACATCTGTCCTATAAGGCAAAAAAAAGTTACAAATCAATTTTCAACTGAGAGATACTTCATGTAAATTTAAAAAAAAACGTTCAAGACACTAATTATATGTTATTTTCCTGAAGTAACGTACAAGGTAAGATCGGAAAGTTCGGTGAATAAGTCGGAAAAATCAACATATTGTGTGATTTCAGAAAAGACGCTTTACTGTCCTTCAAAGTAGGCCTCCTGGGCCACAATACACTTTTGACATCGTGTGTACAAATTTTGAAATTGTGAGAAGTTTTCTTTTGGTACCCCTTGAAGCTGTCGCGTCACGGCAGTTTGAACATCA
Organism: Ophyiulus pilosus; assembly: GCA_033995625.1. Lineage (NCBI taxonomy): Eukaryota > Metazoa > Arthropoda > Diplopoda > Julida > Julidae > Ophyiulus > Ophyiulus pilosus. Next base: position 3,733 of record JAUJYV010001124.1, read on the forward strand.
CCCGTCACAATTGATTTCAAAAATGAGGTATCCGAATCGGCCATTGAGATGATGTTCCCACGCGAATCCATTCCCAATTGTTTTTGTTCGTCTGTTAGGTGGTGTGGGACAAACCTAGCGCAGATCTTCCGCTTACCCAAATTCGTGGTGACAATGGTTCGGATAATTTCACGAGAAAGGCCAAGTTCACCTTCCATCATTCGAAGAGACAAATGATGATCGTTTTGGAGAAGCTCGATGTTTTGGGGTGTGCTGGTGGCGGTCGGCCTCCCAGAACGGGGTTCGTCTTCAAGAGATTTTCATCCTTCCCGGAAACGCTTAAACCAGTCGGAAACGCTTTTTCGAGTCTCAGCTACGTCCCCGTTACACTTTTTGCAACATTTCGTGGGTTTCCGTTGCAGATTTGCCCAGTTTAAAGCAAAATTTCATGTGGACTCTCTGCTCCATTTTGTACCTGAAACAACACGAATTAACCAGGTCTGCTGACAACTGCTAAATGACCCGGAAACTTTACGAAATGTCTGCGCATGTCACATTCGTTTAGCTTACATGTCAACGCTCAATTTGCATGCCGACACGTTTCTCGTTTGCGTCAAATTTCCACACTTGGACCATTCACCGAACTTTCCGGTCTTACCTTGTATTTACCGTACCAGTTACAACTAAGCGCTTTTACCAAGCTTCCCCGTGTACGATTGCGGTTATATTGACCATTATACACATTTCAGAGATTTTTTTAAAAATGTGTCTACTTTATAAAGTGTGCGGTGCTCATTATTCCATTTAAAATTGGAATCTGTAAATTTCAAGTACTGTATGTTTACGGATCTAACGGAAAATTAATTAACGGCATGCAAACATTATTTTGCAACTTTTGTTAGCTACAATGTCACGGCAGTAACATTATTGCTGAAATGCAGGTTTCATTAGCGATGCTGAAATACGTTATCGTGTAATACGAAGTCTGTTACAGGTCCGTTATGGAACTACTTGGTTTATTTAAGAGACCTAAATTGATTTCTAGTCACATAACGCGATACGGGATTTCATATTGTTTGAAATGTTTTGAAATAAAAAATATTCTAACACAGCCATCTTTTACTTTTGCAGCCGGAGGGAAAAGCATGCCAAAACCATCGACATTGCTCAAGAGGAGGTGTTAATCTGCATCGGGATCTGTTTGTACGAACGCCTCCATCGAATCAACCAGAGGATGAGGGAGGAAGAGCAGACGTGGCAAATAATGTTCCATTTGGCCATCGAATGCTTGAAAACAAAGTTTGAGGTAGGCTTTTGCAGTTTAGGCAGGGTGCCCACAAAAATTGCAAGTGTCCGGTGTTGTGGCGATAGAACAATAGTGTAGGAACAAAAATGAATTATGTTCTCCGGTAGCCTTTGCACAAGCACAAAGTCTAATGCACCACTCTTTGATTGACGAATCGATTATACGCTGGTCGAGTTCAATTCAAGTTTTCTTAATTTGTAACTTCAAGTCTTCGATGCTGACACTTTGTCTTAAACCAGTGGTATTCAAAGTGGGTTTCACGAGATTTTTGTGAAGACGTGTTACTCGTTTCACTTAGATTTCGTTGCCTCCTAAATTTCGTGATTTTCTGATCTGCTGTTTAACTATAATAATTGCCCCTGAAGTTTTCAATAACACTTTTTAAAAAAATGTAGGTAATCAGATTTCCAATTAATTAAACAAATTAACTAACCGATTTAGAGGTGGACGATTTGAAACTCGGTATTTTGATAGTGTGTGGCCAGGGTGTTTAGCAGCCTCGGAAATCAGGAAATGTGCTTGAATTTTTATTACCCGAAAAAGTTGGGAATTATGCCTTGCCGATGTCAGCCGCCTCGGGTGCAATCGGTGGAGGTCCCTGAAAAACTGGAAATCCTTCCAACGTCACCCCGCGGCTGCGAAACTGATGGGTGTAGAAGATGTGGAGTTTAGCCTCTATCTCTTCACGGCAGGTTGACAACCCATTAGAATCTTCGAGCTAGGTCGACGACTAGAAATCGACCACCTGTTTAGCAGACGAGAGTCTCGTTCGTTATCGGAATTAACCAGACAAATCGTTCCACCAACTAAGAACGGCCATGCACCGCCAACCACTGAATCAAAAAAGAGCTCTCAATCTGTCAGTCCTTCCAGTGTCCGGGCCGCGTGGAATCCGTGTTAAACACAAATAAAATTTCCTGTCCAATTCGGGATATTTCTGTCAATCACAAAAATTCTATATAAAAACAAAATTTGGTAATAATTCTCTAGAAAAAATTCTGACTCGTTTGACAAATATTGTGGGGTTCTTAAAAATGTTTTATCATGGGGTTCCTAGGAAAAAATGTTTAATGCGTGGATTTCTGCGGCGGAGACCTTAAACATAGTTTTTTAAACACCACACGGAAACATTTACTTATCGACGGTGCAATATTCTTGCCAAATAGTCATAGATATGATCTCGAGATTAAAGGTTAGGTGAAAATGTTAACGTGATTGCAAACTTGTGTTCACCAGATGACAGTCGAGAAAAAACAAGGGAAATCCCAACTGGAACTGTTGTGCGAGGAGCTCCAAATGGCGGAGTTAGCCAAGCAGCAGAAGCGGGATCACAAAAGGCAAAAACGGAAGCAAAAGAAGGACAGGTTAAGGATCGAAGCAGGGTTAAGTGTCTGTCCGAACGTCTCTATATGCCCGGTAATTACCAAAGATTGGTCTATTCCGAGTTTCGTGCCTGATCTTGTCTTGTTTTGTTCAGTTTCTAATTTTGCCCGGTTTCAGTGCGTTGAAAACTCTCAAGTCAGCCTGTGCAAGCTGTGCCACGAGCGGAGAAGCGTGTCCACGTCCCGTTCCTCCACGCCTGTGGATGATGACGGCGAGTTTCTCACGGTTCTGCCCCACAGTTGCGACGATTCCAGTCCGAACACTCCACCACTGGCCTCACCGGTCATCACACCCAAACGTTCCACTTGTTCCTGTTCTTCCAGTAAGTGTTTCTTCAATTTTATTATGAAAATCGACCCTCGTTTAATGTTATTTCTTATGCACCCCCCTCCCGTTTCATTTCAACTGTATCTTCTATACAACATTTTTTTTTTTATCGGAAGCCACCTTCGGGAATTTGTGCGAAAGGTACGAGGGCTTTTCGATAAGTAAGGTAACAAAACCTCGTAATGTTCCCTTGCGGCATTCGAGTTTCCCACCAAATCAAAGGCGGTAGACCGCTACTGCCACTCACGGACACTAAACCGTGCCTCGTGTCCCCACATCTCGCTAAATTGGGAGAACTAGCGCAAACATGTCAGACATTGAGCTGCCAGAGTTTGCCTCCAAGCGAGACTTTACCCTTCATAGTACCTTTGTTTAAAGTTTCATCCCATAGTGCTGCCACTTAGGGAATTTAGTCCATCTGTAAAATTCCGACCGACCTGCCAGGGAGCGAACTCTGCACATACGGGTCGAGAGACAAGGCGTAACCAACTCGACCGCCAGTGTCGGCCTTGACATCGATGGAAGAGTTGTGAATTTTTGTTGATGCCATCATTGTAACAACGATGTCTCGATTGCCATGACGCTACTTTCAATGTCAACCATGAGGACAACTATTTGTGGTGGTATCGAAGCCTCGAACGGGCTCATTCGTTGACCACGTTTGATGATTCCCTCCACAAATTTAGAATTCCCGGGTAGAATAAACTGAAAGTGACCCATGCTTAGATCTTCTCGCCTCAATCTCAATGTGTCCCAAAGCAGGTTCCGGTAATTCTTTCTTCGCACGGTAACAAATCGAGTAACACCATTTCCAAATACTGAACTCGACCAACTCTATAGTGGTTCCTTATAAGGTCACAGTACTCTGTAAAAGGGTGTGCCAAAGATCAGTGTGCAACCTCTTTCACATTTCCTCGATAATATCGGAGTACTCTTCGGACAAACCCGAGACTTTGATTTGCCAGCCCGGTTATTTTTTATATACGACTATTCCGATGGGAATGTTTATGGAAAATCTTCGTCATTTGCCAAGTTATTCACCAAGCCGATAGCATATTTGTCACGACATCGATGTTCTCGCATGTCATGACAAATATCGCAAGCAGCACCGTGTAAAGACACGGAAAGACGTTGAGGAAGGACAGGCAGACGACATACACTGGGGATAACTTTGAAATTAATAACAGAATTGTCTTGGATTTAGAAAATAGATTTTGTGTTGGTAGGAGGTAGTGTTGGCATGCTGTTCAATTTTGTGGCGTCTTGTGGCCCGCGACTAGTAAAATTTGGAAACCCCTGGTTTACGAGATCACATCACAAAGTATACAAGGTAAGACCAGAAAGTTCGGTGAATGAGTCGGAAAAATCAACACATTGACCTTCAAAGTAGGCCCCCTGGGCCACAATACACTTTTGACATTGTGTGTACAAATTTTGGAATGCTTGTGAGAAGTTATCTTTTGGTGCCCCTTGAAGCTGTCTCGTCACAGCAGTTTCAATGTCCGGAATGCCGGAAGATCTGTGTCCTTTCAGTGACGTTTTCAAACGTGGAAAAAGGTCCAGAGGTCCTTCTCAATTGTTTCTGTTCGTCGGTTAAATGGTGCGGGACAAACCTAGCGCAGATCTTCCGCTTACCCAAATTCGTGGTGACAGTGGTTCGGATACTTTCACGGGATATGCCAAGTTCACCTTCCATCATTCGAAGAGACAAACGGCGATCGTTTTGGAGAAGCTCGCGAACTCGTTCAATGTTTTGGGGTGTGCTGATGGCGGTCGGCCGCCCAGAACGGGGTTCGTCTTCAAGATGTTCGCGTCCTAACCGGAAACGCTTAAACCAGTCGTAAACGCTTTTTTGAGTCACAGCTTCGTCCCCGTACACTTTTTGCAATATTTCGTGGGTTTCCGTTGCAGATTTGCCCATTTTAAAGCAAAATTTCATGTTGACTCTCTGCTCCATTTTGTACCTGTAACGACACGATTGACAAGGTCTGCCGACAACTGCTAAATGACCTGGAAACTTCACGAAATGTCTACGCGTGTCACGCATTCTGTTAGCTTACATGTCATAGCTCAATTTGCATGCCGACACGTTTCTCGTTTGCGTCAAATTTCCACGTTCGGACCGTTCACCGAACTTTCCGGTCTTACCTTGTACACCGCAAAGTCCAGCAAGCCATCATTTCCAAGCTTCAGATTGAATAAATTCAGATACGCGAGGTCTTCTTAACTTTCTTATTGAACATCCCTCGTATTTATACTCCGAAGGTTTCAGTGTTGGAGTTGTTAACTTTAGCTTACCCTTAATCGCATCTTTCGCTAACGATAAGCCATCCGAAATCCGGCATGCTCTACCAATTGACAGTTTTCGCAACATTTAATTTTCCACGCTTCAGATCGATTCCTTCCTGATGATTTGGTGAATTGCGATGACGGCGGCTACATCTCCGGATCCAATAACTCGTCACGGTGTAGCAATTCCTCTAGCTCCTGTTCTTGCGAAGGTGCATTTTTTCCCTTCACGATGCTCGTTTGTCGTTTACCCACAGCATGTCCTTATCGTGTTACTTTAATTTGTAAATATGTTTGTGACTTACAGATGAATGCCTGCACTGTGGCCGTACCAAGCCATCCTGGGATTTGTGTTTTTGTTGGTCACCATTGTTTCATAAATGCAGGCTCTGCATTCAACAGCTTTCCATAGCAGGGGAAATAATTCAGGTTTGTTATCATGCAATGCTCTTGGGTTTAGTCAGGGAAGTTGGATTGACCTGGAATGGTAAGGGAAGTTCAATTCAACTCGGTACCCTACAGTCGGCAAATAAATGCCATATAGTAGGGAGTCGTACCCAATTTTAGGAGAATGCTCATACGTTAGTAGCGACTTAGACATCATTGTTAGATTGAATTTTTACCAAATCAGGAGATTCGCCAGGTCGACTATTCCATCGTCTAATCGCGTGCAAAGAGAAGGACCAATAGTAAGCGTCCGTCTCGGCACGAAGCTCGGTCAAAAGATTTGAGTAATTATGTCTACTCCTAGAGTGCTCGTTAGGCGTTAATATATGGGAAACATGATGTGAATTTGGAGAATAATGAAAACGTTTGAATAACCCCACCCATAACTTTTCGCGTCTGGACCTCAACGTGTCCCAATTTAGAGAGTGGAGCATTTCTGTCACACTCGCGGAATGTTGGTAACTGCCCTTAAGAAATCTGGCTGTCCTACGCTGGACCATCTCTATATCTCGAATGTGAAGTTTGGAAGTTGGCAATACCTGGGATAGTCAGGGAGGTTGGATAAACCAGGGAGGGTCAGGAAAGTTGGATAGATTTGGAATAGTAAAAGAGTTTGGATAGACCTGGGATAGTCAGGGAAGTTCGATGAACTTGGAATAATCATGGAAGTTGGGTAGACCTGGAATAGTACAGGAGGTTGGATAGATCTGGGATAGTCAGGAAAGTTGGATAGACCTGGAATAGTCAGGAAAGTTGGATGGAGCTGGAATAGTCAAGGAGGTTAGATAGACCTGGGAAAGTTGGATCGTGATGTAAGTTGTATGGGCCTGGAATAGTCAGGGTAGTTTGGTGGACCTGGAATAGTCAGGGTAGTTTGGTGGACCTGGAATAGTCAGGAAAGTTGGATAGACCTGGAATCGTCAGGAAAGTTGGATAGACCTGGAATAGTCAGGAAAGTTGGATAGACCTGGAATAGTCAGGAAAGTTGGATAGACCTGGAATAATCAGGAAAGTTGGATAGATCTGGAATAGTCAGGGAAGTTGGGAAGGTGTTTGAAGATGTTGAAGATGTTTGAAATTTATGACTTTTTCAAATCGTTTTTTTTTGTTTTATTTCAGGCTGTGCCTCCAAAGCAGTGGCAAAGTTTATACCATATGTTAGAGGTGAAATATTTTGTCCCGTTAAGATTTGATCGAAAACTGTTCCTAAAGTAGCGCAAATTGTACTCATTTCCTCGTGTTTCAGGCGCCCCCTACCTGCGAAGAAGACAACATTCCAGCCAGCGAACACCAGATAATGCAAGCAAAAGCCTGGCAAGAGTCGCAAGAGCGAATCGAGTTTCGGGAAAACCTGCGGCGGCGCTTCCAAGATCTCCAAAAGATGACGAAATTTCGTTTCAGGCCGTTTGCGTACTGCAAGCTGTGCAACCAGTACATCCGTTACCATAACTGATCCCCGCAGCCGGCCCGCTTAATGGCCGACATCCCATTCGGCTAGCGAAACCTGGTGTTTACGAACAAAATTAAAACTTGGCCGATCCAGAAAACCCGTCTGGTTAATCAGATCAGAATGAGCTGTTGTTAAATTGTACCGCGAAAGGAGAGTAACGGCGCTACGAGCGGCGATCCTAATCCAACTCGCGTTCAACGTCTCGGACATTCACTCGACTATTATTTTTTCCGGCAATACCGTGTTTCGGCTTATGGTTCCGGTGCTCCATCGGTTTTGACACTCCGTTGAAGGCCACGAAAAGAACATTCCGCGAAGTCATGAGCCGTCTGTGAAGTCATGGGCACACCGCCCCTCCGATGTCCCATCCAGAACTCTTGACATGCTCGGGATGCACTACGGAAGTGATTACGTTGCTCCAGTAACAAATCTACGGGGGCCCCAAACATGTTTCGGAATTCGAGAAAGCCAATTTCAAATTTTTTTCTCCCGAAGCATGTAATTCTTCTCCCTCCCGAGTCCTCTTCAGCTTAAAGGAAAATTTAAATTCAAAATTATTGCGGTGTTTTTTTTTAAAAAGCCCATCTGGAAATTTCCTTTACGTGGGTCACTTCTCAAGAAATGGACATTTTTTTGTTGGAAAAGTCTTATTTTCTGTTCTACGTGCTGTTTCTACGACACGGCGGTGCATCTTTGAGGTACAAAATGTGACTTGTCCGCAAAATCTTCACGGACACTTCGGAACTAGGGCGCGTGTGCTAAAGCGGTAAACTCAGGACCGGCGCGTCCAAGCCGCTGTTTAGCAGCCGTTTGGCACGATGTCCATGAGCAGGAGTCCAAAGATCTACCCCTCGAGACACTTGAAGGCTGGTTGCAGGACAATGCCGGGTCACGTGTCAGTCTACAAAGTTGCCGCCAACATTTTGAAAAATCGGAGCGGCTGCTCGACAATGTTTCGGATGCTCCTGTCCTGAGTTTTACCGCTCTGACATGCGGACCCTAGTTCCGAGGTGTTGGAAACGAGGAGAAGTCACATTTTGTACCTCAATCGGTAGAAATTGCAAGTGGAGTACAAATTTATTTGGAGCGCCCTCTATTTCAAACCCACGAGCCACTCGCGGGTCATCGAATCTTGCGCGAATATAGTCGGAACTTGAGAAATCGACGACATTGAACCGAAATACGAAAACGCCGGGATGAAAATACGAAATATTTCGGTTTCGCAACAACCGCGGTTGCGTCCGGTGATACAAGGTGCCGAACAAGTATTTGGGAGACGATGAACTCTGTTGTTAACTCCCCACCGCCTCTGTTACTACGACTTTGCAGAGCTATGTTCTGTTTTGATCGCCCCGTACGATTTTTTGAAAATGAGTATACTGTTGATGAACATCGCCACGGTTTTTGTTATGTGCCCTATATGCAGTATATATACATTATATATATATGTAAACACCAAGGAGTCCACCATATTTGCTGGCTCGTACATTTAAAATATTAACAAGTAATTAATATAAAAAGAAAGTAAATAATTGGTTTGGTAATATTTGAAGACGGCATATCGTGATTATTATACGGGCGACTGCGAGAAAGGTCCTTTGCTGAGGGAAATCGCAAAATGGTTGTGTAACGTGTCAGCGAAAGTAAGTTCCGACAATTCGGCAAAATGCAGATACTCGAGGGATGTTCGTTAAGTTTTCGCAAGCATTCTCAGGAGAACTTTACGCGTCTGAACCTCAACATGTCCCAATTTAGAGTGTGGAGCATTTCTGTCGCACACCCGGAATGTTTGTAATTGCCCTTAACAAATCTGGCTGCCCTATGCTGGGCCATCTCTATATCCTGAATATGAAACATCCTGTGAGGGTTCCAAATACCTAGAGTCAAAAAGTTCTGGCACTGACACAATAACTGACAATGGAACACACAAAATGTTGTTTAAACACTATTATTTTCAAAAAATTGTCCTTCTGCAACAACACACCTCTGCCAGCGTTTGAACAATTGTTCAAAACATTTTTGAAACCCATTTTTAGCAACCTCTTTCGATTCAATCGTCCAATTTTTAATAACATAGTTTTCATCAGTAAACCGTCGGCCCTTTAGCAATTTTTTCGTCTTTGGAAACAGGTAAAAATCACATGGGGCCAAATCAGGAGAATGGGGGGGTGAGGAAGTGCCACAGTGCCTGGCTAGGTATTCTTGCGCCAGAAATGATCTGTGCGCGGGAGCATTGTCACGAAGAAGTTTCCAATCTTTGGTCGGTCGTTTCTGCCGAATCGCATCCCGAAGACGTGTAAGGATCATTTTGTAATGGACCTCCGTGACTTTGTCCGGGCACCATAAACTTTACGAAGCATTTTACGTGTTTCTGTTGGAGTTTTGCCCAATCTGTGGCAGAATTTAATGTTTGCGAGTTGTTCGTAAATCGTCATTTTGAAAATTCGAAACCAACATCTAATAACGATCAATTAAACACGCTAGGGCACATGGTCCAATCTCTTTCACGTGGACCATTCCTTTTTTTAAAGAGGGAATACTGGCAGACTTATAACTACAAAGCTCCCGTTCTTGCCCGCCTTCCTTTCGAAATAATAAGCTTAGTGCCAGAACTTTTTGACTCTAGAGGTAGGAGCACAATATTCCAAAATTGTCTGCCCTTTTCTGAACTTTTCAATCCGCTCGTAGACTTAGCGCTTGAACATTACTTGGACCGTAAACATTTCACACAGGCGTCGATAAATTTTTGCTCCTGAAATGCATTTAAAAGTTAAAAAACGAACAACGGGCCGCTCTCCGAACACTCAATCTTTGATTTTGGAACTGCATATCCTATTTTTTATATCCAAGAATTTTTCCATCAAATTTTACTAAAATCCGTGTCCGTTTAAGAAAAATGATAGCGGAAGTACTCGTAGTATAGGAAAAGTCATTTCCAAGGGCCGTATTTTCTGAAAAATTATTTTATTAGTGACTCTGGAAATGACATCCAAAAACAGCTCTGGAAATGAAGTCCAAAAACGGCCCTGGAAATGACGTCCAAAAACGGCCCTGGAAATGACTTTTCATATACTACTAGCGCCCTCGTAATTTCTTAAAGTTGATTTGCGAAATGGTCCAAAAACGGCCCTGGAAATGACTTTTCATATACTACTAGGACCCTCGTAATTTCTTAAAGTTGATTTGCGAAATGGTCCAAAAACGGCCCTGGAAATGACTTTTCATATACTACTAGCGCCCTCGTAATTTTTTAAAGTTGATTTGCCAAACGGTCCAAAGCAGGCGCTCCACGGAAGCTGTTGTGAGGAATTAAGATTATCGGTAAGTAAATTCTGTTTACTAAATATGTTGATTAGGAAAATATTGGTACTGATGACGTCATATTACTTGTTCCAAATGACGTCATATTACTTGTTCCAAATGACGTCATATTACTTGTTCCTAATGAGGTCATAATGTCACTTGCATATGTGACAACAAATTTCAATAACATGGATTAGAGTGAAAAAATTCTGGAAATTTGGACTAAAAATTATTTTTCAAGCACCACATCCAGCAAAAATGAGTCCGATGACGTTCCAAATGACGTCATAATATAGAATTGCACGTGACGTCACATTCCAATGGAAAAACATTGTATAATCTATACTAGAGTGAAAACAATTCGTGTTTACATGTTCCAAATGAGGTCATTTTATTTGCTTGAATTGAGGTCATTCACAAAACATGTCGTCATTGCTTGTGACTCATGCAACAAAAAATTGAGGTCTTTCATGAAATATGACGTCATAATACCACTTGCACATGACATTTGCGTCATGGTTCGCACAAAAACGATACTATATAAACAACAAACAAATTTGCTAAAATTCTGCAGAAAAAATACACTTTGAATGCAGAAAAAATTGGTTTTACCTTAAAAATCACACTTTTAATACAACAAAATTGAATTTCTAAATACAAAAAATTTGAATTTCTAAATACCAAAAATTGCATTTATGTAGCAGAATAATCGCACTTTTAATGCAGAATAATTGCATTTTGAAAACGAAAAATTACACTTTTACTGTAAAAACAATATATTGTTTCCTAAGAAAAATAACACTTTTTATACAATAAATTGCATTTCTATAGCAGAAAAGTTGCGTTTTTACCTTAAAAATCGCAGTTTTTAAAAAGGAACATAATTTTTGACATGAGCTAAAATTAGGTGAAAGTTCAATTTTATATGTTGCCGATTCGGGGAAGGAGGGAAATCTATCCCAAATATCCAAAATTTACATAGCCTTTATTTCAAGTAAAATTTCATGTAAAAGTCCATGTAAAATTTGAAAAAGATGCCAAAAAAATTGCGTTTTTACCTTAAAAACCGCACTTTTATTTAAAAAAGGAACACAATTTGAAAGTTTCATTTTATATGCTGCCGATATCGGGGAGGGAGGGAAATCTATCCCAAATTCACATAGACAGCCTTTATATAAAAGTAAAATGTCATGTAAAATTTCATGTTAAATTCCATGTAAAATTTCATGTTAAATTCCATGTAAAATTTCATGTTAAATTCCATGTAAAATTTCAAAAAGATGCCAAACAACCACTTTTATTTAAAAAAGGAACACAATTTGAAAGTTCCATTTTATATGCTGCCGATATCGGGGAGGGAGAGAAATCAATCTCAAATTCACACATGCAGCCTTTATTTCAAGTAAAATTTCATGTAAAATTCCACGTCAAATTTCATGTAAAATTCCATGTAAAATTTGAAAAAGATGCCAAAAAAACACTTTTATTTAAAAAAGGAACACAATTTAAAAGTTCCGTTTTATATGCTGCCGATTCGGGGAGGGAAGTAAATCTATCCCAAATTCACATATACAGCCTTTATGACATGTAAAATTTCATGTAAAATTTCACGTAAAATTTCATGTAAAATTTGAAAAAGATGTCAAAAAAACCACTTTTGTTTAAAAAAGGAACACAATTTAAAAGTTCCATTTTATATGCTGCCGATTCGGGGAGGGAAGTAAATCTATCCCAAATTCACATATACAGCCTTTCTTTCAAGTAAAATTTCATGTGAAATTCCACGTCAAATTTCATGTAAAATTCCATGTAAAATTTGAAAAAGATGCCAAAAAAAACACTTTTATTTAAAAAAGGAACACAATTTGAAAGTTCCATTTTATATGCTGCCGATTCGGGGAGGGAGGGAAATCCATCCCAAATTCACATATACAGCCTTTATTCCATGTAAAATTCCATGTAAAATTTCATGTTAAATTCCATGTAAAATTTCATGTTAAATTCCATGTAAAATTTGAAAAATCTGCCAAAAAAAAACCACTTTTATTTAAAAAAAGAACACAATTTGAAAGTTCCATTTTATATGCAGCCAATTCGGGGGAGGGAGGGAAATCTATCCCAAATTCACATAGACAGCCTTTATTCAATGTAAAATTTCATGTAAAATTCCATGTAAAATTTGAAAAAGATGCCAAAAAACCCACTTTTATTTAAAAAAGGAACACAATTTAAAAGTTCCATTTTATACGCTGCCGATTTGGGGAGGGAAGTAAATCTATCCCAAATTCACATATACAGCCTTTATGTCATGTAAAATTCCATGTACAATTTCATATAAAATTTCATGTCAAATTTCATATTAAATTTGACAAAGGTGCAAAAGGAACACAATTTGAAAGTTCCATTTTATATGCTGCCGATTCGGGATAGATGTCCCTATCCCAAATTCACATATACAGCCTTTATTCCGTGTAAAATCCCATGTAAAATTTCATATAAAATCCCACGTCAAATTTAATGTCAAATTCCTGTCAAATTTGAAAAAGCTGCCAAAAACCGCTGTACACCCTAACTTCCACGGTGTCATTGGCCCTCTTCTGTTCACCCTAGGCGGAAGGTTACGGTACTGACGTCATCAAATAGTCCCTCGCGGAGCCGGGACTACTTTTCTAGTTGGGCGGTTGTGGCCATTTTGGTTGTATTTTCTATTGAAAAATTGGAATTTAGTATCCGATTTCAATCCGTTAGTTTATTCTCGCATCGAGCATGGCAGAAAGGGAAGATAACGTGTATAAAGCCAAGCTGGCCGAACAAGCAGAACGTTACGACGGTAAGTGATGAAATAAAAACAATTTTTCATTTTGAAGATGCCGGTGGGCAATGGCGAGGATGTGTTCGGGGTGCTTCGCGGCCATGTCAGCTTTGACAAGCCTTGTTCAGGGACGACAAAAGGCGTTTTAGCAGCCGTGCTAAATAACCAGCTCGTCCTCGAACACCGAAACTTGAATTTATGGGGCGACTGGATCACGTTTACCTAGCTTTGACTGCCGTTTCTAGCCGACAAATCGCTATTTGGGGGGTGAAAAATGCGCGTTTCAAACGGCTTCCAAACGTTGGTCGTTTAAGCCTAATGTGATTCCATTGACTCGTCTAGAACAATATCCTAATTCATCCCCTCCCACAAATGTCAGACTTTAAAAGCTGTGAAAAATCCCGCTGGGAGATGTGGAAATGGAGTCTGGACATTTCAGAATATATCATGCTAGACCAACAGTCCAGAAAACCCATCCCAAACCTAAGAATAATTGGATAATTGGTGAAAATGGCCGGGGTGGGTTTTTTTTTTTTTTTTTGTCTGGCGCGGGTGGGTGACCATGGTGAAGTTCAAACTCCCAATTTCGTCCCTTTGTGTGTGATTTTTTTGTCTTCCCCATTTTGAATTTCTGTTGTCCACTATCCAGAAATTTGTAGAAACTGCACAACATTTTGGTAAACTCAGCCTCTAAAATTTATTATAAAGGATAAGGTGGATTAATTAGCATTTAGGTGGTAATCAAAATAGTAATTTCGAAAATCGTAAGTCCCAAAACACATATCTCCCAAGACTATCATTGGGTGATTTTTTGTCTTCCCCCATTTTGAATTTCTTTATTCTAACCTATCCTGAAATTTGTAGAATCTGTACAACATTTTGGCCTGCTGAGCTTCTAAGAAAGAACAAGTCATTTAGAAAATCACAAGTCCCAAAACACATGACCATATCTCCCAAGAATTTCTTTATTCCAATCTATCCAAAAATTTGTAGAAACTGCACAACATTTTGGCAAACAGCCTCTAAAATTTATTATAAAGGGCAAGTTATTTAGAAAATCACAAGTCCCAAAACACATGACCTTATCTCCCAAAGCACCATAGGCCAGATTTTAATCCTTTAATCCACACCCTTTTGTCTCCACTCTGTAAACTACTGCCCCAAAAGGGGCAAATTGCCCTTCTGTCCTTCACCTCTGGATGAGACAAGGCGTTGTTTTCCTATAAGGGCTGGTGCCTTTGTAGCTACAACCTATTTTTGTTCTGAGGCTAAATAGATCAGGGCCAAATCTGACCCTTTGAGAATGATTAATGTGGCCTGGAGGCCCCAGAAAATATGTCATCATAAATTGCAAATTCCCCAATAGTCCACCAGTATTTCATTCAACAAATCAAATCATATTGTATGATTTGGCCCTTTAAAACTAATTTCCACTCTGGGCCAGGAGGGTCCATTACCAACATGCCCCTTCTCCAAAAACCTTTGATGGCACCTAATTCAGATGTAAATATTTAAGATTGAGAGCTGACTTTATGACAGGGCAGACAAACTGGGAACCTGAAGGGTCCCTACAGTAAAACAACTCACAAGACTAGACTGCCACACTGGGATCCAAAGGACATGACCAATTCCGGATCTCTCAAGACTAACTCAGGAACATGATTTTGGAACGGGGTATCCGAGATGTGCCCATTGAGTTCTGGAACATGTGAAAGTCCTGTCTGTTCTGTTGCTGAACAGTTCCAGACTCCAGAGATGTGCCGTGACATCAAACTAGACTGGGGTCCTTGTCAGTCTATCGTCCTTTCTGTCACCTGAACCTAACCCTGTTGGCCCTGTAGACCCTCTACAGGACTAACTTGCAACCGGTTGAGCCCTTTTTAGCCTTAGTCGCCTTTGGGCCCTTAAACTCCAACCAACAACAACATCAAACTAGACTTCTTACTTCAGTGATGCGTCTCGTGACTTGATGTCACTCCATCAGGCACCGCCCGCAGAATCCTGTGAGAGCATCTTCACACAGGTCAACCGACACATTGGCCCACTCTTGAGCCCTTTGTTGGAAAGCAGGGGGAATCTGGATCTGAAAGGTGGCAGTTATGTTTTAAATGCTCGCACGACTGTCAGCGGTCTCAAGGTCTTGAAGCCGTGTGGCTGAGATGGTGATTTGAACATAACAGCACGGTCAGTTTGACTTGCTGCAACTTGAGGGCGTTGCTGATTTGTCTTGACAAGGGTCTCATTTCTTAACTAGTTTACTCTTTTGCCAGATTCTTGGCACGCGTGCTTTGTGACGTTGAATGAATATTGATTTAAAGAGTCGCAGAATTGATTTTGGACCAGGACTCGCTGATGCTCTCAAAATCCAATTTCTGAGCATGCTAGGATTTGCATGTCCTAGGTTGATGTTGATTATATTTGTCACAGCCAGGGACTATTTTAGACATGATTACGGCACAATGGGCACATCAGCATGCAAAGGTAGGGCAAATTTCATAAACTTAACCTAATCGGGTGCACCGATAAGACCGTGCTGATGAACACGACAAACTTCAAGATTTTCATTCTGGATTTCTAAAGAATCGCTACACCGATGCCGAGGACTTTGTCGCGGTTGTGTTGGGTGCGACTTGTTGAATGTTCTGAACAACTGTCCGACATTAGCGGTCATTAGTCGTATGTTGCACATTGCCGTAATTATTTTATAATTAATGAAAAAATGAAAGTTATGCAGAAACAGCAGAACATTGGACACATTCTTTTGTTAAATCGAGTTGGGAAAGGGACAAAAAGACAAGATTTACTCAGTGTCTTTAGTTGCTAATGCCTAGTACACACTACATGTTTCATGAAACTGAAACAGGGTTTCACAAATATGTTTGTGATATGTGGATGTCCACCAGATTTCTGCAACTAAGTTTCATGAAACTTTTGGCCAGAAAAATGTGTTTCAATGAAATATTTTGGTGATCCATCATGCCTAGTACACACTGCATGTTCCATGATACTGAAAGAGGGTTTCACAAATATATTTGTGATATGTGGATGCCCACCAGATTTCTGCAACTAAGTTTCATGAAACTTGGCCAAAAATATGTGCTTCAATGAAACATTTTGATGATCCATCATGCCTAGTGCACACTGCATGTTTCATGAAACTGAAAGAGGGTTTCACAAATGTTTGTGATATGTGGATGCCCACCAGATTTCTGCAACTAAGTTTCATGAAACTTTTGGCCAAAAAAATGTGTTTCAATGAAACATTTTGGTGATCCATCATGCCTCACACTGCATGTTTCATGAAACTGAAACAGGGCTTCACAAATGTTTGTGATATGTGGATGCCCACCAGATTTCTGCAACTAAGTTTCATGAAACTTTTGGCAAAAAATGTGATTCAATAAAACATTTTGGTGATCCATCATGTCTAGTACACACTGCATGTTTCATGATACTGAAAGAGGGTTTCACAAATATGTTTGTGATATGTGGATGCCCACCAGATTAATGCAACTAAGTTTCAAGACACTTTTGGCCAAAAAAATGTGTTTCAATGAAACATTTTGGTGATCCATCATGCCTAGTACACACTGCATGTTTCATGATACTGAAAGATGGTTTCACAAATATGTTTGTGATATGTGGCTGCCCACCAGATTTCTGCAACTAAGTTTCATGAAACTTTTGGTCAAAAAAGAACGTGTTTCAATGAAACATTGTTTCATGGTTAAGGCGCTTCTACCAAGGCGTTATTACGCTTTCCTGCAAAGCTCTGCTTCTGTAGACAGATAGGTGTTTTCAGTTGTCTGGACGTCTTGGAAAATTGTTTTAATAACTGGAAATGTCAGTGAAGTTGAACATGTTTTGGTTGGGTGGTTTTATGTGATTTTTTGATGCCTTTTTAAAATGGATGAAATCTGGCTTCTTTGGGATGGTCACGCCAGTTTTTATTTATTTTTTATTACCTTCAACATATTCATCCCTGTTATGCAAATGAGGAAAAAAGTTGCTCCAAATATGTCATGACTGTACTTCCAACCTGCTTTTTTACGAGTTCCACCCCCGTGTTTGTCGTTCACCTGCTTGTTTGTTATCTACCTAGGATCCCACTTTCTGGTGAACAGACGGGTTTTAGTTTCTATAAAGTGCAAAAACGTGTGGCCTTTATGGTTACGTCAGGGCTCATCTTGATTTAGTGAAGTTGTGCAAGTCATTCGTGCTTGTCCAATCTTGATACAGCTATGCTCTGGTGACATTTTTTTTTTTTTTTTTTTTCAATGTCCACTGTGGTCAAACAACTAGAGTCTTGGTCTCCAAAGTTGGAGTGATGGCCCTTTAAAAGCTAGCTAGTATCCCAATAATTATATACATTTTTTTTAAATCGTAACATTTTACTGACTTTTCAATTCAATTCAACTCAGTACCCTACAGTCAGCAAATAAATGCCATATGGTAAGGGGGTCGTACCTTATTTCAGGAGAATGCTCCTACGTCAGTAGCGACTTAGACATCATTGTTAGATTGAATTTGAACTAAATTAGGAGAAT
>JAUJYV010001125.1:0-21539 GCA_033995625.1 Ophyiulus pilosus
ACACGAGAATCTACTTCAACTTCAAGATGGCCGCCTTCATTAACCACAAGAGTCCTCTACAAGATGACCGCTTCCATTGGACACGAGAATCTACTTCAACTTCAAGATGGCCGCCTTCATTAACCACAAGAGTCCTCTACAAGATGACCGCTTCCATTGGACACGAGAATCTACTTCAAGATGGCCGTCTCCATCAGGCACAATAATCTACTTCAAGATGGCCGCCTCCATCGGACACGAGTCTTCCAACACGACTCCTTCTTCAACTAGCCCTTTCAAGTTTACGAGACAGCCGCTTCCACCGGAAGCCACCACGAGCCCTTGAAGCTCGCAACGCGTCCACCTCCACTGTCCGCCATCTTCTATCTCCTCCATCTTCGGACAAGCCGACGTCTTCCGCGAGCCCACCGCGGTACCTAAAACAAGACGCGCAAAAAGCAAAAAGGACCTCACCGAAATTGGGTTTGGGTATCTCGCTGGTCCCAAAGTACTCTCCGCCGTGCTGCAGCTGCAGGAGCGCCGTGAGCCACTCGTCCAGTTCCGCTTCGTTGTCCATGCAGATGGCGAAGCTGTCGTCCTTGGTGTACAAGGCGATCACGAACTTCTGCTTCGTGTCCAGCTTCCGGTTGATGTTGAAGCAAGTCTTCAGGTTGATGGACCTAAGTTAAAAAAAAAAAGAAAACCCAACAGCGAGACGTTAGCGCAAGTCCCGGGCGCTTCGTCGCTCGCGTAAATCTCAAAGGACCTTTTGGGCGGATGTCCGGCTTTCCACTTTTTCTCGCTGTCGCAGTATTCCAGCCGCGACGCTCCCGAGTCGGATTCCATCCGCAAGACGAAAAACTTCTTCTTCATGGTCTGAAACGGAAATAAAAATAGTCGTCGTTAAGGGCCTCTAAGCAACGGATCCATCGGGGTTTTCTTCTTCTTCTTCCGAATGTCGCGCGCTCGGATCCGTTGTTGAGGAAATTCGCGGTTGCTGCGAAACGGGATGCGATAAGACTGTAACTGGAATAAATCTTTTGGTCTTATGATCGATTTGGTCCTTTGACTATCATGGTTTCAGGCAGCCCTTCTTTCCTTAATTCGGACCTTCTTTGCCTTAATCTGGCTACACTCAGGTCCCTTATTGACATAATCCGGTGAATCCATCGCTGCCTAGGGGCTCTTCCTTAGCTTAATCAGTCTCTGCATGCCATGGGGCCCCTCTTGACTTACGACAGTACTTGTCTAGGAGCCCTTCTTTCGGCCCTTCCTGACCTAATCTGGCTCCACTAGGGTCCCTTATCGACATAATTCGGTGAATCCATCGCTGCCTAGGGGCTCTTCCTTAGCTTAATCAGTCTCTGCCATGGGGCCCCTCTTGACTTACGACAGTACTTGTCAAGGGCCCTTCTTTCCTTAATTCGGTCCTTCTTGGCCTAATTTGGCTACACTCAGGTCCCTTATCGACATAATCCGGGAATCCATCGCTGCCTAGGGGCTTTTCCTTAGCTTAATTGGTCTCTGCCATGGGGCCCCTCTTGACTTACGACAGTACTTGTCTAGGAGCCCTTCTTTCGGCCCTTCCTGACCTAATCTGGCTCCACTAGGGTCCCTTATCGACATAATCCGGTGAATCCATCGCTGCCTAGGGGCTCTTCCATAGCTTAACCGGGCCCTGCCAAGGGGCCCAATTTGACTTGATTCAACCGCCGCTTAGGGACCTCTTCGCATAATTCAACCCTGCCTTAAACCCCTAATTGGTTTAATCCAATCCTGCTTCGGGGGCCTCTCCATAGCTTAATTCATCACTGCCTGGGGCGCCATTCCGGTGTTCTTCCGGCCCTGTGCAGGAGAGGAGGGGGGCAACGCACGCATTTACGTCATTATTAAACACCCAAACTGAGCCGTGTGTGTAACACACGAGGAATCCCATCCACACACACACACGCACGCACGTTTCGGTTACTTCCGACCCTCCTTCGAACGGAGGGCCCCCCAATTTAAATTAACGGGTAAACGCAAGGTCAGACGCGGCCAGGTCACATTCCTACACGCCAACAAACGCCAAAAAAATCAACCGCGAAAAAGGCGCTCGACATACAATGTAGCGACACCAAATTCGAGGCTGTATATTCATCACTGGATGAAGCCTAGGGCCCTGGGCTCTCGAGGGGCCCCACGAAATGCCGGGGAGGGGAAGCGGGCCCTTAAATAAAGAAACGAACGCAAGGTGGTTTAAGTTTAGGGCAGTGATTTTGAGGGATTTTTAAAAAGGTGTTCAGGTCCTTGAAAACGAGTGAAAACTTAACGGTCCGTTAAGTAATCGTCCATGGTGCAACGTACCAGAAATAGTGGACCAGTGTCAACGGCGAGGGGTTAAAGGAAAGGGTCAAAGGTCAGCCCACATAAGTGATTTTTAGGACTTTTCAAAAAGATTTACTGTTTGTTAGACTTTTAGTACATCCTGTAAATATAAAGGGTGTGTCAGAAAAATCGAATTCAGTATTAATACCATTTTATACATCACTAAAACGCATATTTTTGCAGTTAGCTAAACTTTTCGGACGCCTTGTAAATAAGTAGGGTGTCAGAAAAGCCTTCATTAATTATTAATAACATTTTACACCCCCAAAAAAGCAGATTTTACTGCTAGTTTAGCTTTTCGGACACCTAAAAAATACGTTGGGTGTCTGAAAAGTCATGATTCAGTACTAATACCATTTCAAATCACTAAAACGCATAATTTTACAATTATCTAAACTGTTCGGACACCTTGTACATACGTCGGGTGTCTGAAAAGTCTTTATTAAGTATTAATACCATTTTACACCCAAAAAAAGCATGATGTTACAATTAGCTAAACTTTCAGGACATCTTGTAAATATACAAGCTGTCAGAAAAGTCTAATTCGGTATTAATGCAATTTTACACCCATCTAAACTATTCGGACACCTTGTAAATATACAGGGTGTCACAAAAGTTTTTTTCCGTATTAATATCATTTTACACACGAAAAAAGCATATTTGTACAGTTATCTACACTTTTAGGACACTTCCTAGTTTCCTAAATATACAGGCTGTCAGAAAAGTCTCAATTCAGTATTAATACCGTTTTACACCCCAAAAAAGCACATTTTTACTGTTAGTTTAGCTTTTCGGACATCTCGTAATCACGTTGGGTGTCTGAAAAGTCTCAATTCGGCATTCATGCCATTTCAAAGCACTAAAACGCATATTTTTACAGTTATCTAAACTTTCAGGACACCTCCTAAATATACAGGCTGTCAGAAAAGTCTCAATTCAGTTTTAATACCTTTTTACCCCCCAAAAAAGCACATTTTCACTGTTAGTTTAGCTTTTCGGACACCTCGTAAGCGTACAGGGTGCCAGCAAGCGTTCGTACAAAACACAAAATTTACAACAAAACGTCCGAAAGTAATTTACGAAAAGCCCCTCCTCTCCCGCATTTCCACAGGCCCCAAAATCAAAAACAATGGACGTCGTTTATGGACGAGCCCACCCCGACGGACTTTCCGAACGGCCCCGCGTGACGTCACGCGCATTGAGCGCGTGCATTACGGAGGCCCGGAAAAAATAATGGACGTCGTTCGCGAGCGTCCCCGAACCACGCTGGCATTTAAAAAAAAAAGTCGGACAAAAGCGTCCTCCTTGACCCTAATAACCGGCGGAAAAAGTTGGACGCGAGCGCACGATTAGGGGACGAAGAGAAGCGGCTAAAAAACACCGAAAAGCCGCTTAAAAAGGCCGAATTTCCTCGCCGAAACGACAACTAACGGGGACGGAGGACGGGGGAGAAAGAAAAAAAGGGGTGGGGGGCAATAAACACAACCCATAGGAAAACAAGGCCGTTTGTAAAAAAGGAGAGGAGAGGAGGAAGCGAATAAAAAACAAAAATACGCTCGTTTTTTTACCTTTAATTTTTTCAGATATCCCGTTTTTTTGATGTCGTCCTGCATTTTTTCCGCGCTGGCTTTCGACGCGTACATCACGGTATCGTCATCTGGGATGGCGGAAGAAATTGCGACGAGGAGGAGGAGGAGGAGGAGGAGGAGGAGGAGGAGGTGGTGGAAGGAAGAGGAGGAGGAGGAGGAGACGGCGCAATTTCCACTCAGATTTGGTGAGCGCCTCGACGGGGGAACACGAGCGCACTATTTCCGGGATAATAAAGCGGGGAAAACGCCAGAAAAAAGCCACGTTTACACCTCATTTTAGCGTATTTGTCCACCGATTCCGCCATCTTTTCGAACGCGCGCACGTTCCAAACGTTCCGAAAAAATTCGAACAAAATTCAAAAAAAGTGGAACGGGCTCACGTTCCGGCGTTCCAATGTTCCGAAATTCCGAAATTTGAAAAAAAAAATAGAAGGCGCACGCGTGCCAACGTTCGAAACGTTCCACGAAATAATTCCACTTTTCGGAGAGTCCCAAAGTGGGCCGAAAAAGTGTAGTTTCGACGAAAAAAACGGTTAGAAACGGCGATGAAATAACAGTAGAAACAACAAACACAAGTTGGGGTGAGACGCAGATAACGAAATCGGGTAGAAATTCCAGCGAAAAAAAAAAAAAAAAACCACACACGCGAAAAAACGTCACCAAAAAGTCCGAAGTAGTGGAGTCAAGTCAGGTGAGAAGAAGACGGAGAAGGAGGAGGAGGGGAGAAAAATGTGTAGTCCTCGACGACTACGAAAAAACAACGAGATAGCCTACCCCGAAATTCACTCGAAATTAGTCCTCGGCAGCCTCTTACGTAAAAAGAGTGCAGATTTGTACGTGTTAACAACAACGACGACGACGACGAGACGAAGTAGAAGCAGCGAGCGTTGAAAACAACAGAAAGCGCGGTGTAGTAGTTATTACCGCGAAACGGGCCAAAGTTAGCGTAAAAACGTATTTGGGATTAAACGAAGAAAAAAAAAAAAAGGCGTTCGCGACGAACGAAGCCTAGAAAAGTAGCTGGAGAGAGCCAGAGAGGAGTTAACGGTCGATTAAGAAGAAGAAGCCCAGCAAGTGAGCGATGACGACGTGGGCATCGCCTCCTTTTTCGGGTGCTTCGACGAAGGCGTTGCGGCTGCGGTCGAGGGTCGAAGGGGCCGTCGCGTCCAAGGGCCGTTTCACGAGGGACCGAAACGATACGAAAAAAAAACACGTCCACCGACGCACACCAACGTCCATATTGCGAGTGGAGGTCACGTGGGTCAATGCGCGAAAGATGTAAACAAGTTAAGCGCATGCGCACATCTCCATTCACAAAACACTACACGCACCAAAATGTGTGTGAGCCGCTAGGGGGCGACACGCGACGGCCGGGCGGAAGTGGAACGGGCCGCGTTCGGGAATACAGGATTCTCGGCGATTCTCGGTCAGTCCAAACTCAGAAACTATGGCTTATTGGCGGCCAGCGAACGAGTTCAGCGTTGCCGAACGCGGTTATGGCGGTTTAGGGCTTTGAAAAATAAAGATTCTTATCAATTCTTGCCGAACGTAATTATCTGAGCTCAATTGGCAGTTCGGGACTATTTGGGAAAGACGATATACATGTCCTTCTCGCACTTGCCGAACGAACGGGCGATCGTAAAACTAAGATTCTAGATAATTCTTGGCACTTCGCCGTGCTTGCCGAACAGGGTCACGTTTGCTTCGCAGGGTTTTTAGGGCGAAGGCTAGGTAAGAAACTCGCGTCTTCTTCGTTGTCGAACGAACAGGCGATAATAAAACAAGATTCTAGATAATTCTTGGCGCATCGCCGTGCTTGCCGAACAGGGTCACGTTTGCTTCGTAGGGTTTTTAGGACGAAGGAAAAGTAAGAAACTCGCGTCTTCTTAGTTGCCGAACGCACAGGCGATAATAAAACAAGATTCTAGTTAATTCTTGCCGCATCGCCGTGGTTGCCGAACAGGGTTACGTTTGCTACGTAGGGGTTTTAGGGCGAAGGAGAAGTAAGAAACTAGCATCTTCTTAGTTGCCGAACGCACATGCGATGATAAAACAAGATTCTAGCTAATTCTTGCCGCATCGCCGTACTTGCCGAACAAGGCCACGTTTGCTTTGTAGGGTTTTTAGGGCGAAGGAAAAGTAAGAAACTCGCATCTTCTTGGTTGCCGAACTTAAATTGTGTTAGTAGACGCAGATTAAGCGAGAAACACAGATATTGCTATAAAGTGACGTCACTGAGGGTAAGATTTCTTCCTTTCTAGCTTAAATTGCCGAACAACGTTAATGGTAAAACCCTATTCACATACCTGCAATCAACCAGCAGTTCTCGTTCGGCAATACACTTCTTGGAGCATTTCTCGTTCGGCAATGCAGAATTCTCGACCGAAATTTAGTTCCAACAACCTCCACTAGATGGCGGTAATTTTTATATTAAACCTATAAAATGAAAATAACGTGTAATTATTTTAATTAAATTATTATGAATTATATATTTATGGTACTAATATAAAAATTTGAATTTTAACGGGTGATTAAAAGTTGATTTACGTTTTGGTGCAACGCGTTTAAAGTCTTAATTAACTCGTAATTAAGTTGATTAATTAAGACGCAATGGCCGCATTAATCAAAATATATTATTAACCAATTAAATATAATTATTTCGTCAAACTCGCCGTTAAAAATAACAGGCTTTTGTTGAACGACCCCAATTTAATATAAAATTAATGGCTAATTAAATAAAAAAAACGTTAAATAAGGAAAATATCGTTCTGAAAAAGAACAAAAATATATATTTCGCAATATATTTATACTTATACAGGGTGTCAGAAACTCTGCCACCACATTACGCCCATTAAAAAGCACATTTTTTACAGTTAAAAGACTTTTGGGACACCTTGTATGTATACGGGGTGTCCAAAAAGTCAAATTAAGTAACAATGCCATTTTACACCTACGTATATATATAAAGCATATTTGCACGTCTTCTCGGACACCGTGTATATTTACAGGGTATCACAAAAGTCTCGTTAAAGTACATACACTTTTTAGGACACCTTTTAAATATACTATAGGGTGTCAGAAAAATCTGTTCAGAAATTTTCATAGCTATATAAAGCATATTTTTACAGTTTCAATACTTTTAGGACACCCTGTATGTAATAATGCAATTTTAGACCTATACAAAGCATATTTGAACACTTTTACAGTCTTCTCGGACAGCGTGTATATTTATAGGGCGTCACAAAAGTCTTGTTAAGCAATAACGCCACTTGACACCTACAAAATTATGCATAATTTAGTTGTCTAGATTTTCAGGACACCTTTTAAATATATAGGGTGTCAGAAAAATCAGTTCCGACAAACTGATGCCATTTTACACCTAAATAAAGCATATTTTTACAGTTCTACAGTCTTTTTGGACACCGTGTATATAAATATAGGGTGTCAGGAAAGTCTGTTACACTCGTAAAAAGGACACATTTTAATGTTTTCCTTAAATTTTCGGACATCCCTGTAAATATACACGGTGTCCGAAAAGTGAATTACTGGTTTCGAAGTTTTACCGTACAGGGTGTCCCATCGAGGATTCCAGCAACTGTAAAAAGAAGACACACGTGTAGTGTTTTCACAGACTTCTCGGACACTCTGCACACAGTCGAATATACAGGGTGCGTTAATATTGTTCCGTACCTGTAAACAATAAAAAAAGATCCATATTTGAGAGTTTTCCGAGACTTTTCACCCACCCTGTATGTTGAGGATGACTTTCCAGAATGGAGTTTAATTAGATATGACGTCATTTCCAATTCTTTAAAAGTTATTTGACAGAAGAAACAATAACGCGTTCTCTTATGTGTACAGTCTTAATGGAAGGGTCAAAGGTCAATAACACAACACGGGACTCCATTATTTGGAACACACAAAAAAATGCATGTGGGGACCGTGTAGGGGCATATAAGTACATACTAAGGCATAATAGAACCCGCGTAATTGCACACATCGCTTAATTGCACATATTCCCCACGCCCTCAACTTTTGACTATATTTTGTACATCATGTGAACCCGGATAAATGCACATATGTTATAAACCCCATGAGCAACTTTTGTATGGCATTGTGACCGGATAATTGCACATATTCTCCATGCCCTGAACTTTTGCCCTATGTTTCGCGCATGATGTGAACCCGGATAACTGCACATATTTTACAAGCCCCATGTTCAACTTTGGTATGTAACTGTGACCGGATAAATGCACATATTTTACAAACCCCATGCGCAACGGTTTTACAGAATTGTGACCGGATAATTGCACACATTTTACAAGCCCCATTCGCAACGTTTGTATGGAATTGTCACTGGATAATTGCATAAATCGGTTAATTGCACATATTCTTCAAGCCCCGAACTTTTGCCCTACGTTTCGTGCATGATGTGAACCCGGATAACTGCACAAACCGGTTAATTTCACATATTCTCCATGCCCCGAACTTTTGCCCTACGTTTCGTACATGATGTGAACCCGGATAACTGCATAAACCGGTTAATTGCACATATTCCCCATGCCCTCAACTTTTGGCCTATGTTTTGTACATGACGTGAACCCGGATAACTGCACAAACCGGATAATTGCACATATTCTTCATGCCCCGAACTCTTGCCCTACGTTTCGTGCATGATGTGAACCCGGATAACTGCACAAACCGGATAAACGCACACATTTTACAAGCCTCATGCGCAACTTTCGTATGCAATTGTGAGCGGATAATTGCACAAACCGGTTAATTTCACACATTTTGGGGTCACTGTGCAATTAAGCGGGTTCGTATAACAAAATTCGTATAATTTACCACTTATTAATTACAAAGCGGGCGTTAATAATTAGCATGCATGCAGCGCCATCTGCCGGGAAAAGCACGACACTGAAATCCACCTGATTCCGGCCTTAAACTAAGCTCATCCAACGCATCCACACGTGCATTGTTTCCCCCGTCAGAGGGCGCTGCATGCCTGGCGTTTCTCAATCTCCCATAGCCATCTCCAAAAAAGCCTAATAACTTCATCAAGATTAGTTAATTAACGAACGATTTTAATCGATTTTAAGCGAGTAATTAATTAATTCGATGCCTTAATTCGATCGGCGTCGGATTTTAATGGTCAGTTAACACGTTTCGAAGCAATTAAAAACCCAGCTTCCGGTTTTTTAACGAGGTCCCAATAATTCGTAACGATTAGCACATTTTAATGAGCGCCCGTTAAGGGGAGACGAAAGCGATGTTATCGGCCCTAAAAAAAAACGGTCTGGAAAATGGGTTTATAAGGGCCGAATTTCGAACTGAAAAATCACTCGACTCTCGACGTCTTCCAAAGAGCATCGACTCGACTTCCGCTTCAACTTTTAACTTCAGACGAAACAACTTCAAAAATCATGTCTTCCATGAAAGTCATCATTTTTTTCGGTTCTGTCCGCGAGGGGCGCCTCGGTTTTAGGGTCGTCAAGTACATTCAGGACCTTTTGCAGAAGAGGAACATCGAATGCGAAGTTTTTGGTAAGTTTTACTAACTTTTTTTTTCTGGCTTGCTTTTAAAGACTGAATTTACGAGCGGTCCTTATTTCCTAGTTAAAGACGTGGTTTACGAATGGTCCCAATGGCCCTTTGCCTCTTGACTAGTTGTTTGTTTCGGGTTTGAAGACCAACAATTATAAACGGTCCTTTTGCTTTTGTGATATTTAGGTTTCTAAAGACCTTTGAATTCAAAAACCAGAAATTCTAAACGGCCCTTTGCTTTTCGTGGGTTTTTTTGGTGGGTTTAAATGCCAACATTCATGAACGGCCCTTTGCTATTGCCGAGTTTCCGGGTTGTAAAGTTGGATCTCCATGAAGTGCCCTTTATTTTTGGCGAGTTTAGGTTAATGACCAACAAACATAAACGGCCCTTTGCTTTTCCCGAGTTTTTAGGATTAAAGATGGGACCTTACTGGCCCTTTCCGGTGTGCCTATTTTAGATTTAAAGACCGAAATTATACACCGGCCCTTTGTATATTTAACGAGCTTTTTAGGAATTATAAACAGAAAATACGAACGGCCCTTTCCGGTGTGCCTATTTTAGATTAAAATACCGAAATCATGGTTCGGCCCTTTGTATATTTAACGAGCTATTTAGGGATTATAAACAGAAAATACGAACGGTCCTTTGCTTTTCACGAGTTTTGGGGCAATTTTCTAATCGGCCTAATGGTCCTAATAAGGCTTTAAGAGACAATTTTATGCATGGCCCTTTGCTTTTCACGAGTTTCTGGGTTTAAAGATGGATCCTTATTAAGTGCCCTTTTAGTTTTGGCGAGTTTTTTTATAGGTTAACGACCAGCAAAATATAAACGGCCCTTACCTTTTCACGAGGTTTTAGGATTAAAGGTGGGACCTTACCGGCCCTTTCCGGTGTGCCTATTTTAGATCTAAAGGCCGAAATTATAGTTCGGCCCTTTGTAAATCTGAAGCGCTTTTTGGGGTTTATAAACAGAAAACACGAACGGCCCTTTGCCTTTCACTAGTTTTTAGGATTAAGGACGAGACCTTACGAACGACCCTTTCCGGTGTGCTTAAACGACCGAAATCATAAACCGGCCCTTTGTACATTTGAAGAACTTTCTAGTGAGTCTAGTGTAAAAATACAAACAGCCCTTTGCTTTTCGCTAGTTTTTAGGATTAGAGATGGGACCTTACCGGCCCTTTCCGGTGTGCCTATTTTAGATCAAAAGACCGAAATCATAGTTCGGCCCTTTGTAAATCTGAAGCGCTTTTTGGGGTTTATAAACAGAAAATACGAACGGCCCTTTCCTTTTCACGAGGTTTTAAGATTAAAGATGAGACCACCTTACTGGCCCTTTCCGGTGTGCCTATTTTAGATCAATAAATCACAGTTCGGCCCTTTGCACATTTGAAAAACTTTCCAGTGCGTCTGGCGTAAAAACACGAACGGCCCTTTGCTTTTCACTAGTTTTTAGGGGGGGGGGGGTCATTTCGAAATTAAAGACAAACTTTATGATCGGCCCTCGCCAGCAGCCGCATCCCCATTGGCTAATCCGCCAGCACGTGCTCGCAGCTTCCATCGAGGCAAAAGACGGGGCAGCTCATAAACGACCGACAACACGCCAAAACAACGCCGCTAAACGAGCCTCCGCAACCGGCCGACAGATGGCGCTGGCAGCAAAGCTCCTCCAGCGCCATCTACCGACCGCGAACGAAAGCTCCGTAAAAAAACGTCCGCCATTTTGTTTTTTATCCCCCCACAGATCCCCAGAAGCTGAACTTCCCCATGATCAACAAGACCAACGCCATGTACCCGGACTTCTCGCAGGCCCCAAAGTGGCACCAGGACGCGTACAGCAAGATCCAGGCCGCCGACGGATACGTGGTCGTGGCGGCGGAATACGTGAGTAGCGGCCCGGGACCCTCGGGAGGGGGGAACGCCATGTTGGGACCGTTCGCACCAAAACGGCCCTTTCTCGTTTCAGAACAACAGCATTCCTCCGGCCCTTTCCAACATCATGAACCATTTCGTCAACCGCACCTACATCTACAAGCCGTGCAGCATCGTCACCTATTCCTTCGGTGAGTCGCGCTAACCGGCAAAGGGCCCTAAGCTCCAATTGTCCCCCAGCTCCAAAATGGCCCTAAGCACCAAAGGGCCCCAAGGTCCAAAAGTGCCCCAAGCTCCAAAAGGGCCCCAAGCACCAAAGGGCCCCAAACCCCAAAGGGCACTAACCTTGATTTTCCTCCTTCCTCGCCTAGGTAAATTCGGCGGCATCCGAGCGGCCATGCAACTGCGCTGCTTCCTGGGCGAGTTGGGTATGGTCACCCCGCAGTGGATCTTCGCCGTGCCCTTTGTCCAGAACGCCTTCAACGAGAACGGGGACCCGCAGTCCCAAGACGTGGTCCAAGGCGGAGAAAAGCTGCTCAAGGAGCTCGAATGGTACTGCCGTGCCCTTAAGCGGGCTCGCGACGAATCCGGAGTCCCAACGTAGAGGGCGCTGCTGCTGCCGACGTCGGGCTCAGCTTGGGGCCGAAAACGAAACGTAGGTCCATCTCTCCAGCTGCTGCTTTTTTTTTTCGTGGGTATTTTCGACAAAGGGCTAAAAAATGAAGAAAAAAAAATGAAATTTTGCTGAATTTGTGTAACGAGATGACCGGAAGTTAATAAAATTGGGTTTTGCTGCTACACATCTTGTTGTTGTTGTTGTTGTTCTAATTGTTATTTCTAATTAGCTGATTAATTAATTAGTCGTTTAATTAATTAGTAGATTAATTAATGGAAATCCACCATTTATAAGCATATAATGGCCCTTTAAAAACTCATAAAAAATACAGTAGTTTTAATTTTTGGTATCAATTTTTGGGACACCTTGTATATGCAGGGTGTATCAAAAATTAAAACATTAATTAAATAGGCCTAATTTATTATAAAAGTATACAATTGTATATTATTTGTACACGCTTTTAGTATAATTTGTAATATACTTTCACAAATATACAAATTTTGTATTTAATTATATATAAAATTATATATTTTTATAAAATTAACTATTTTTGGGACACCCTGTATATGCACGGTGTCCCAAAAATCAACCAATTCAATTAAACATGTCGAATTTATTATATTGCATTATAAAAGTATACTTTTGTATGAGTAATATACTTGTATACAATTGTATAATATTTGTATACGCTTTTAGTATAATTTACAATATACTTTCGTAAATATACACATCATTTTGGTACAATTGACTATTTTGGGGACACCCTGTGTGTCCCGGGTGTCCCAAAAATCAACCAATTCAATTAAATAGGCAGAATATATTATACTGTATTACAAAAGTATACAATTGTATAATATTAGTATACACTTTTAGTATAATTTATATAATACTTTCACAAATATACACATTTTGGTACAAATGACTATTTTTGGGACACCCTGTTTAGGTACGGTGTCCCAAAAACCAACCAATTAATTAAACAGGTCGAGTTTATTATACTGTATAATAAAAGTATACAATTGTATATTATTAGTATACACTTTCAGTATAATTTATATAATACTTTCATAAGTATACACATTTTGGTACAATTGACTATTTTTGGGACATCCTGTTTATGCATGGTGTCCCAAAAATATGCAGAATATATTATACTGTATTATAAAACTATACAATTGTATAATATCGGTATATACTTTTAGTATAATTTATATACATATATATAATATATAATTTTTTTAACAATTGACTATTTTTTGGACACCCTGTTTATGCACGGTGTCCCAAAAACCAACCAACTCAAATAAGTCGAATTTATTACACTGCATCACAAAATTATACAACTGTATAATATCAGTTTGTATACATTATATACAAACATACATTCTTGTATATTAATTCTAATTTCATATCTATAATTATATCGCGCACGCATTAACGTTAACTTTCGATCCACCCCGTACACACGTGCAACGCAATGAACGCATACAGGGTGGATCAAAAGTCTTCAAATAACATAAAAACTGATCCTTTAAGGACATTTAAGGAGATTTAAGGGCACCACCCGTATGCAAAACAACGTGGGAGTATATATGGGCCTCCACGCACAATACGAGCTTGGAACCCCCCGTGGCGAAGGACCCCCCGCGTTCCGTGCATAATTAAAAGAGCCCCATGAGGTTGGTTTTTCAAACATTTTGGGTCCCGTCCGCGATATTAAAGGTCGTTAAAAGCGAATGATAAAAACGTTTAATATAAAACACGATGACAATGGAAAATAATTCACCCATTGTTTTATCCCCCTCCCCATTTAGAACGTTTTTGGTTCCGGAACCACACAAAAATAACAACAAATCAAACAAGTGGTCGAGAGGACGAGGCTACGAAATTTAAAAAACAGCTGAATCACGATGACTAAAACCAAACGATAAAAAAGTACGCTCTCATAATCACACGCCAACCGCATTTGCATCGCGTGACGTCCTTACGAAAACGGACGGAAATTTAACGGGCGATTAAGTAATCGACGTTGGTGAAACGCATCACACACAAAAAACAAACAAACAGGGCGTGTGATTTGAGAACGAAGGGGTTAAACCGGCGGGGAAGTCAAGGGTCGTCTTTAACACGCCGATTTTAAATGAATTTTCAGGTTTTTTGAAAATGTAATTGGAACACCCTGTAAAAACAGGGTGTCCCCAAATTATATTTTATAAAAATACATTAGAGAGTTTGAGCCAGCCAGCGTTAACGAAACGGTAACGTTGTTGGCTGGCTAAAACTCTCTATTATAAATTATACTAAAACCATACTAATATTATACGATCCTTCACAAGTTAATTTTGGGACACCCTGCATAAACAGGGTGTGCCCAAAATTGTTAAAATGTGCTAAAATCTACATTTGAGTAAAATTATATAATTTATACTAAATGTGCATATTATAAATTGTTTACTAAAATTATACAGTCGTACACTTATATAATAAATTCGGCCTATAAGGGTTCATTTTGGGGACACTCAGTATATACAGGGGGTCTCCAAAACTGCTAAATTAACCAAAACCCATATTATACAATTCTACTGAATGTATATTACAAATTATACACCACAAACGTATACTAATATTATACAATCGTCCACTATTATATGAAAGAATAATAAAATAACCCCCATTTAAAAGAAAAATCAGTTATTTTTTTGACACCCCGCATAAACAGGGTGCCCCGAAATTGCTCAACGTACCAAAATCTACATTATAAAATTCTACTAAACGTATAATACAAATTATACACCACAAATGTATACTAATATTATACAATCGTCCACTATTATAAGAAAGTATAATAAAATGGGCCCATTTAGCAAAAAAATCAGTTACTTTTGTGACACTCAGTATAAACAGGGTGTCCCCAAAACTCCTAAATGCATCAAAATCTATATTATACAAGTCTACTAAACGTATAATACAAATTATACACCACAAATGTATACTAGACTAGTATACAATCGTCCACTATTATAAGAAAGTATAAAATAGTCCTATTTAGCCAAAAAAATCAGTTATTTTGGGGACACCCCGCATAAACAGGGTGTCCCCAAAATCGAAAAACGCACCAAAATCCACATTTTCACCAAAAATATAAATTCCACTAAATGCATAATGCAAATTATACACCACAAATGTATACTAACATCATACAATCGTCCACGATTATAAGAAAGTATAATAAAACAGCCCCATTTAGCAAAAACATCAGTTATTTTTGTGACACCCAGCATAAACAGGGTGTCCCCAAAATCGTTAAAACGCACCAAAATCCACATTTTTACATAAAAACAAAAATTCCACTAAATGCATAATGCAAATTATACACCACAAATGTATACTAATATTATATAATCGTGAACTATTATAAGAAAGTACAATAAAACAGCCCCATTTAGCCAAAAAATCAGTTATTTTGGGGACACCCCGCATAAACAGGGTGTCCCCAAAATCGTTAAAACGCTCCAAAATCCACATTTTTACATAAAAACAAAAATTCTACTAAATGTATATTTATAAATTCTCCACTAAACATAAATATTATACAATCGCCGACTTTTATAACGGAGCATTTCAAACAAAGAAGACATTAAACATTTACTTTTGATATTAAACATATCTGCTTTTGATATCAAAACGTAAATAAGTTTAGAGAAGGCGATAAAGTAAGAAAACGCCTGTGAATTTCAGCTGACGACGAGCGTTTCCGAGATAAGGTTTTTTTTTACGACGACGATGATAATGCACATTTTTAAGGTTAACGGTCTCCGAAAACGACGCTTAACGTCGATTGGTGCAACGCGGTTAACGAAATGTGCCAAATCACATCCTGTTACGAAACGACTTTCGTTATCCACAATTTTAGCAATTCAAATTTTTGTTTACGAAAATGCAAATGATTTCCTAACAATAGACACGAAACTAACGAACGATCGACGGTCGAATAACCCAGAAACGGGTTAACGCCCCATTAAGTTTAACGGACGATTAGGTATTTTTGAATAACTCGTCACTCAGCAATAACGAGTTACTAAATACGCGCAATTAGCAATAGTTAATAGAATGACCCACGGTCGAGTGTTTCGAGAGAGTTAACGGATGATTAAGTTAACGGGAGATTAAGCTAACGGGCGAATAACTATAGGGGTATAAAAATAGCGATTAAAACAAAATAAGTTATTAAATACACGCAATTAGAAATAGTTAATAAACTGACCCACGCTCAAAATGATTCAAGAAAGTTAACGGATGATTAAGCTAACCGGAGATTAACCATAAGGGTATCAAAACAGCGATTAAATTAAACAAAATATTAAGTTATTAAATATGCGCAATAGAAATAGTTAATAAACTGACCAGCGGTCAAATGTTTCAAAAAAGTTAACGGATGATTAAATTTAAAGGAGATTAAGTTAACGGGCGATTAAATTAAAACAATAAGTTATTAAATATGGGCAATTAGAAATAGTTAATAAACTGACCAGCGGTCAAATATTTCGAGAAAGTTAACTGGAGCTTAAGTTAACGGGCGATTAAGTTAACCGGAGATTAACTATAGGGGTATCAAAACAACGATTAAATTAAACAAAATAAATTATGCAAACTTTCATAAAATTAGCAAGAGTTACTAAGCTAACCAACGGTCAAATGTTTCAAGAAAGCTAACGGATGATTAAGTTAACGGGATATTAACGGGCGATTAACCATAGGGATATCAAAACAGCGATTAAATTAAACAAAATATTAAGTTATTAAATACGCGCATTTACAAATTGTTAATAGACTGACCAGCGGTCAAACGTTTCGAGAAAGTTAACGGATGATTAAGCTAACGGGCGATTAATCCTGAGGGATATCAAAACAGCGATTAAATTAAAACAATAAGTTATTAAACACGCGCAATTAGAAATACATAATAGACGTATACGGTCACACGTTTCCAAAAAAAAAAGTTAACGGATGATTAAGTTAACGATCGATTAAATAGTCGTATATGTTGAAAATGTCCCGATGACACAACGCAATTGAGACATCATTCCTCGTTATTTATTATCGCCGAGGATGAAAAAATAAGCCGTTTGGAACGCAATTGAAATGGAACGTTGACAAACCCGACAAGTTCATTGGCTGATAAAGGCGTGCGTTCCATTTAGAGAACGGCCAATCAGAAATTCGAACGCGAGGCTTAAACGAAAATCTAAAAAGCGTATAAATAAGCCGCGTTTTTAACAATCGCATTCATTCGCAAACTCGGCGTCTTTTGGATATCAAAATAAAATATTAAAAAACAAAACCTCAAAAAGCACGATTTTTGAAGATTTAAAATTTACTTAAATTTTAACCCAAAATTTCAAATTTTCGTCTTTTAAAATTTCGCAAAAATCGGCCACAAAATGTCATCACCTTTAAAAATCGTCATTTTTTTCGGGTCAGTGCGAGAAGGACGACTGGGATTCAGAGTGGCCAAATACGTGGAAAATCTGCTGCTATCGAAAAAACATCAGGTCACTTTATTCGGTGAGTATTAATTTAATATTAACTTAATATTAAAATCATTGCCGATTAGTTTTACAACATTTTGAATTTCGCATATAATTAAAATTTTCAAGTTGGGAACTATATTATTCGCACATTGATTTATTAAGCTTATTTAATCTGTAGATTTTAAAAACCCATTTAATCGTGGTCACGGAATGGATTTCATCCGAGGTGAAAACCGATTTCAGCCACAATTAAATCCATTCCGTGACCACGGCTAATCGAGCGGGAAATACTAATTGCGTCCACATTTTATCCGTACGGATTAATTCTTATAAATTAAAACAGAAAACTAACATCATTGATTGTAGTCACTAAATCCTGTAGCCGAAAACCGACTTCAGCTAGGATTAAATCCGTTTCGTGACCACGTTTAAACTAGTCATAAATGCGATTTTCTGGCAATAAATTGCACGCCCATATCTACATGGACCCATTCGGATAACTTTAAAAACAACATCAATTAGAATGATCACGATACTGATTTCAACCAATCTGAAAACCGATTTCAGCCAGGATTAAATCCGTTTCGTGACCACGTTTAAACTAGCCAAAAATACGAATTTCCGGTAATAAATTGCACACTCTTATCTATACATGGACCCATTCGGATAACTTTAAAAACACCATCAATTAGCGTGATCACGATACTGATTTCAACCAATCTGAAAACCGATTTCAACCATCTGAAAACCGATTTCAACCATCTGAAAACCGATTCCAGCCAGGATTAAATCAGTTTCGTGACCACGTTTAAACTAGTCATAAATACGATTTTCCGGCAATAAATTGCACGCCCATATATACATGGACCCATTCGGATAGTAACTTTAAAAACACCATCAATTAGCGTGATCACGATACTGATTTCAACCAATACGAAAACCGATTTCAGCTACGATTAAATCCATTCCGTGACCGCCGCTAATCCAGCCAATAAAACGTTTAAAAAAAAAAACGTAACGGCTAAGTTGGGCAACAGGCCCTGCTCAAACGGCTTAATTTCAAACGTGGGAACATAACAGCCACGGTCACGAAACGGATTTCAGCCAAGGTGAAATCCGATTTAAGCCGATTTAAGCCTTGGATAAAATCCATTTTTCCAGCCGTTTGATTAGCTTAATCAAATAGTCGTTTTGGCGATACAAGACATCGATGACGTCACTGTTATTTAAAGATGGGGCAGTGTACACGGGTGTCCCATAAACGTCGTCGGCCCCAAAAACCTCATCCAAAAGTGCCCTTTCCTTATTTTCCAGATCCCGAAAAGATGCAATTTCCCTTGCTCAAGAAAAGCATGTCCGTTTACGAGATGGAGAAATCCCAGCCTCCGAAGTGGCTGTCCGACGCTTCGGCCATCGTCCAGGCAGCGGACGCCTACGTGGTCATCTCCGCCGAATACGTAAGCCACCCACTTCCCCGCACTTCGAGAACGCCCCTCGCCTATCTTAACACGTTGAGCACGCGCACGTGCCGGGGCTTTAAAAGCCACGCGAAACGAGCGAGGGTCGTCCGCGAAGGCCCGGTAAATTATTATTGTTATTATTATTTGTGGGGGGCTAAGGTCCTATTCGCTGGGTCTCTTTTCAGAACCACAGCATCCCGCCGGCCCTTTCCAACATGATGGACCATTTCGCCATCCCCACTTACCGTCACAAGCCGTGCAGCATCATCACCTACTCCTACGGTAAGCTTGACCAAACAGCTTGGGTCCTTTCCAATCTCGGCCAATGGGCCTATAATGTCGCGGGGGGGAGAGGGGGGGGGTCTTATCACGTGGGGCCTTTGAAAAACTGATCTTCGAGCCCTTACCTCATTGCGTTTCCTTCCTTCCTTCCTTCCTTTCGTTCTGTAGGTCAATACGGAGGCGTCCGTGCAGCCATGCAGCTTAGGGCCTTTTTGGGCGAATTGGGCATGGTCACCCCCCACTTCATCTTTTCCATCCCGGCCGTCCACGAGGCCTTTAGCGAGAAGGGCGAACCGAAAAGCGACGACATGGTCTCTGGGGCCGAACGCACTCTCAAGGAACTGGAATGGTTCGCCAAGGCCCTTAAGCACCACCGCAAGGAACACGGCGTGCCCACTTAGAGAAGGACCCTAAGACGAAAGGGACCTAGAGAGAGGTGGAAGAAAAAGGGGAAAACATGAGGCGCACTCTTAAACAGTGGTCGACGCGCCTTCGTACGGACGCCCCTAGCCGAAACTAAACCACCTCCATTCCGGGTACAAAGGGCCATCTACGAAAGGGCCTGCGACTGGCAAAACCGTTGTTTAAATCGAAGATTAACATTTCCCGTTCGCACGTTTATTTATCAATTAGTGATTCTATAAAAAGTATGTTAAACTGTAATTGTTGCACCATTAAAATATATAGTTAACCGTATACGTTGCGCTTGTATTCCGGTTAATCGATCACGTTCGCTTAAGGGCCTTATTTGGATGTACACGAATGGTCCTAATTGTTCGTATATGGGCACGTGATGCGTGATTATGAAGGTTTAATCTGGACTATATTTCCCGTATTAATTAGCGTAATGTGTTCCCTTTAGTGTCCATATCAGCCCATATTGGCCCTATGTGTTCTTAAATTTCTTTCAATGGGCATGTCTGCTTACAATTCTCGCCTATTGTGGTCCATATAAGACTATTAAAGTCCATAATATGGCCCATATCATATGGCCCAGATATGGTCATTGAAAAGTCTATAAAAGGTAGCCATTGAAAAATCATACATGGCCCATATATGACCATTGTAGGGCGTGATATGGGCCATATATGGACAATGTAATACGGCCCATATGTCATTGAACAGCAATATATGGCCCATACCACATAGTCATGAACATCGTGATATGGCCCATATTTGGCCATTGAAAGGTCTAAAACGTATAGCCAATGAAAAATCAAATATGGCCCATATATGGCCAAAGAAGAGTGACATTGTAAAAAGGCCCATAAGCAATATATGGCCCCTATCACATAGACATGAACATCGTTATATGGTCCAGATATAGTTATTGAAAGGTCTAAAACGTAGCCATTGCACAGCGTGATATGGTCCATATATGGACAATGAAAAGTGACCATGTAATACGGCCCATTAGTAATTGAAAAGCGTCATATATGGCCCATATCACATAACCATGAACATCGTGATATGGCCCATATATGGTCAATGAAACGTCTAAAACACAGCCATTGAAAGGCGTCATATATATGGCCCAGATATGGTCACTGAAAACTCTAAAATATAGCCATTGAAAAAGCATATATGGCCCATATATGGCCTTTGAACATCGTGATATGGCCATATATGAAAATGTGACATAATGTGACATAAATGAAAAGTGACAATGTAATACGGCCCATATCACATAGCCACGAACAGCGTGATATGGTCCAGATATGGTCAATGAAAAGTGATATTGTAATATGGCCCATATCACATAGTCATGAACATCGTGATATGGTCATTGAAAGGTCTAAAACGTAGCCATATATGGTCCATATATATGACCATTGTACAGCGTGATATGGTCCATATATGACCACTGAAAATGCATCATATATGGCCCATACATGACTATTAAAAAGTTGAACATTTCCCATATCACAAAGCCACGAACAGCGTGATATGGCCCAGATATGGTCAGTGAAAGGTCTAAAACGTAGCCATTGAAAAAAGCATATATGACCCAAATCATATGGCCTTTGAACATCCTGATATGGCCCATATATGGCCAATAAAAAGTAACACTGTAATAAGGCCCATATGTGATTGAAAAGCAATATATGGCCCATATCACACAGCCACGAACAGCGTGATACGGCCCAGATATGGCTTTTGAAAAATGCAACAGTGCTCATATATACAGCCATATCTAAACGTTGCCCCTTACGATAAACACATACAGTAGAACCCCTCTAAACTAATATCAGATGCTGGTCCCAACTCGGGCCTCATAGTCTAATCTAACCCCTC
>JAUJYV010001126.1:0-21530 GCA_033995625.1 Ophyiulus pilosus
CTCGTTAAGCAAGTCATTTTTTTAAAATTTATATTGCTCGTTATGCGAATCACTCGTTATGCGAGGTGCTCGTTAAGCGAGGTTCCACTGTATATGTAGTCGTAGTGTAGT
The DNA here is from genome assembly GCA_033995625.1 of Ophyiulus pilosus. NCBI lineage: Eukaryota > Metazoa > Arthropoda > Diplopoda > Julida > Julidae > Ophyiulus > Ophyiulus pilosus. Next base: position 112 of record JAUJYV010001126.1, read on the forward strand.
ACCTGCAACATTCACTCGGAAGAGTATTAAAAACTCATGAAGGTCAATAGACAGGTGATCAGTACATGGTCAACACAGCATTAGCTACTCGTGAATTTTTCAAAACTTTTTATTAAAAAATGGACAATTATTTATACAATTTATTTGTAAATGGTAGATGTAAAATACAGCTTTTTAAAAACATCTTGATCTTGACAAAGACTTTACAAAAATTGGTCCTCCCCCTTGCCATTTTTTTACTTCAATAGCACTTTTAATCCCTATAAATTCTTTAGAAGTAATTATCGGCGTCATACAAAAAAAAAAAAAAAACATCAGAAGGAACGGTCACACTGTTTTAGAAAATGCAGCAGCGTAACTTAGGCGACTGAAACCCCGCATTAGATAGTGCAGGGGCAGTTGTATTTTGTGACATTAGAAGTACATGACCTAATTACAATACTCCTGGTAGTTATACTTTGGGTGCAGATTTTTTTATTAGTGACTGTTGTTCACTCTTAATGGCGATTTCCAAATTTTGTGCACCGTGTTTCCTCTTCCACTTGCGGTAGCTTAGATATGAAAGAATCAGCACAGCCTAAATGACAAGAACGCTCATGAGTCCCATTATTAATCAAAATTCAGGTGCTCGAATAGGTTTAAAGCCGAACTGGCTCGAACTTGTATGTCGACATTGCAAGCTCGAAGCCCTATCGGTAATTAATACTTACTAAAAGTCCATGTTGGCCTATAATAAATAATGTTCCCATTCGAAAGCCAACCGTGTCCAGCATTACCCCTCCTATGCTTGGACCAACAAATGCCCTAGAAAAATAACTTTATAGTATTCCGTTTTTCACAATATCTGACTGGCTTGCAATTTTTCGTCTTACCCCAATGCAAACGCAGAGCTCCACAAGGCTGACACAAGACCATACGTTCTCAAATCATCTGGATAGCCATGTTTTCTGGGAAGACAATTAATCGAGAGCAAGTTAGTTTTTAATTATTCTTCAGAGAAGGAGGATGGAAAAGAAGATTGCTTATGAGCAAGTAAGTTTTCCAATAAATCGAAATTAATTACTTACATTGCCTCTTTTAAACTACCAAGGAATGCGCATACTATTTCTCCACCGGCACCAATTCCGGTAAAAATTAAGCCAACTATTACTAGCCACAAAGTTCTGAAAGAAAAAAAATTAAAGTTGATGGAATAATTTAAGGATCCATTATCAAAGTTTGGCCGTTAGTAATTTAAGTTATTTACGTTTCCACGGGTATGAAGGGAGCTGGTCCTAGGAGTGTGAAGGCAATACAAACGGACATGGCTGCGAATGCAATGAATAATTTGGTTTGGCCCTTTGGGGGGAAAAAAATTGAAACATTATCATTTTGGAATTATTTCAAAGCAGAGCTTCCATTGTAATGAAAACGATATTCACCACTTTGTCGCACAGACGTCCCCAAACAGGGGCCATTGCTCCATACACGCCCCCGCTGATGATGAACATGAATCCATTCACTAATGGTGAAAGTTCAAACTAAGGCAAAGAAAGTGGAACGAGTTATTCAAATTGACGTGCACGTTCAATAAAGTTTTACAAAGCAGAAATGTTATTTATTATGTTTAAATATTTACCTGTCTTATGTGTGGTTCCAGGGTTGCAGCGATAAATCCTGTAGCTGTGGCACCGCTGAATACCGCTAGTGCAGAGATTGCAACTGGAACAATTTTCAATATGGACAAAACGTTGGATGTCTCTCCATGGAGAAGATCTGTTTAGACAATGTAAGTGAAGAATTTTTTTTAAAAAACATTGAAAGGAATTTCAATTCTGGAGAGACTCCGGGGCGCATTAATTGAGGAGTTTGTGGTTTACCATCATCGTGAGAGGGAAGAATTACGAGTGTGACACAGGCAGCAACGAACAAGAAACTTCCCAACACTGTAAAAGGCAGTATATATCCTCCAACCTGAAAACAATTAGTTTTTATAGATATTTAACATAAAATTCTTTCCTCAAAATTATACCGGTTCGGCTAATAAAAAGCTAGACTTGCCTGATATAATGCCCCACCCAGCGTCGGACCGCAGAGTATGCCTATTCCAAAACACGTTTCCAATAATGCCTGAAACAATACCGCTTAGAAACAAATTCAAAATCGGGAAATTTGCATGGGAAATTTCTAGATTAATGCTTACAAACGTTGTTGCGATACTCTCGGGAAACTCTTTGGCTATCAGCGAAAAGGATGCAGTGATGTATCCGGCTTCTCCGACTGCTTGGACGATGCGAATAATGAAGGAAAGTGCGACGAATGCCTCTCGCCCTTCTACCCTGTCTAGCAAACTGTCATAAAATAAGGATTTTAAATTTATAGAAATTTTAGGATTTTTACATTAGATTTGCTATGGAAAAATTGTTACCCAAATAATATGCAACAAATTGACGTCGTAAAAATGCCGGCATTCAATAAGAATTTTGGACCAATTTTCATAATCTGAAATAATATTTCTCATTTTAGTATAAAAAAAAATGTGTGGCAAAAATGAACTAATCTGGTAATTACGCTTACATATTTTCCATAAATGGGCGACACTAGGAAAATGACTAGTTCGAAAACCCCAAATACGAGCCCATACTCGGTTGCTGTCGCCCCTTTGCTCTCGGCCTGGAATTAGAAATGCAATTAAAAATGTGATACCCAATTAGGCTGATCTCTAGTTATGTTGACTAGATTGCTCTTCAAGATTTCAATCCTCTGGGGTGTGAATTTTGTCAGTTGCAAGAGAGTAACTTGAGAATCTTGGAAATTAAAAGCAATGAAATAGAGATAGTTGAATTAAGAAGGAAATAAATTTGCGTTTTAGGAAGTTGAATGACTACAGCACAGGTAGAAATCAACAGTGTAACCATAATTATTACATTTAAAAAAGAGGTTATAATTTATGCAATAAGTTACTCAAGTGCAAATTGATTAAAAGAGCCAATTATTGAATTTTTAAATGAAATGTACAATTTTTAACATTTGGCTGGAGAAGTGCCAATTTCTAAGATAGGAATAAAAGTTAATCCTGATAGTTGAATTTGCCATCATTTGTATAATGTTAATATTGCTCTGCCATCAGCACACATGCTACGGTGGTAGTTCACCCTAGTGTCATCAGAGCGTTCAAAGTATTGTGCAAACTAATATTCTTCCAGTAATCTTGGGAGTTTACTCGCCTCAGCTGGATAAAATGGAGCTTGAATGGATACTGTCATTGCCTCCCCCACATTCACTAAGGCCAACACGATTAGCGTTAACCACTGTCGTGAAGTGAACTTTGTTTTTGGTTTCTCCACTGTTGAGGTCTCCGTGATAGCGCCGCCGTTACCATTTTGTAACAATGGCTCTTGGTTTATTCTCTCTCCCGAATACACCAATGTCACTCTCTCATTTTTTCCTCCAGAGTTCAGTAGGGGCACTCGTTCAGATTTATTTGAGTCTTCCAACGAGTTTGCAGTTATCGTACAGCAGTCTGGAGAAGGTGGTGGGGTTAAAGAAAGCACAAGAGGTTGCTCTTCGTGTGTAGACCTTTCGTTTTCGTAGTCGCTGTCCACCATTTTCAGTAGCTAACCGTTGACCTGATGATTACGAACCTCTGCAATTGAGTTAATAAAAAAATTTAGTTTGGCTTAATAGTCGACCTGTGAATATCTTCAATTTTCAAATTGCCCTATTAAGGGTTTATTAAGGGCACGTTAAGGCAAACGCCGTGTGATGCTTGGTTAAATTTGCATCGGCAACTGATGAAATTTTGATAATGTACATATAAATAGTTGAAACATTGGGAGAAATGTGACTCCAGTCTGAATGTTGTTGTTGTTGGTTGGGGTTTAAGGGCCCAAAGGCGATTAATGCTAAAAATGGGCCCAACTGGTTGCAAGTTGATCCTGTAGAGGGTCTACAGAGCCAACAAGTCTGAATGTTTCTGGCCAGAGTTGTAGACATGGAAACTACATAATTCTGTACAATTTGGTTGATGAAATGTTTCACATACGTAAAAGTATCGCTTAAAATTAGATTTTAAAAGATGACATCAAGGTAACATTTTGTGATAATGTGTCAGCATGGAAACTAAGAGCCTGCGAAATACGCGCAGACCATGCAGTAAGCAAAAATGTTAATGTCCTCGTATGTGTTCTTAACCACACAAAGTATTGTTACCCCAAATTTCTGGTTTTGCATGACAAGGGTAGGGTAACCACACAATTGCAGGAGATCGATCGATTTCATCTAATACTATAGATTTCCAAGTTTTGCATTGGTTTATGCATAAGTCTACCATGATCATAATACGATTTTTGGACACGACAGTGCAACATTCAAGGAGGACTATAGGTAATGACGCATTGATGACGGTAAAGTTGGTTCAACATTGCATAAAGTAACAATTCAACTGTCCTAGCCAACTTGGGCGTTAACTTCTCCAAGATAAGCTGATGTTGCAATAATGTACATAACTTATAAAGGTGAAGGTCTTGCAGCAAAATCATACATAGACTTTGAAACGCGTGTGCCATACAGTACATGTTCAATGATTCAATCAATTTTAGTTGAAAAAAGAAAAAAAAAATCGTCTAGAAATGGGGAAAGATATAAAAACTTAACATCTTGTGTACATTGGACAAGCTTTAACAAGAACACTTCGCAACATGCATTTTAAAAGATAAGATTGCAAGTTTATAAGGGATACAGCAAACTAAGATTATTAGTGATTTTAAAATTTTACACTTTAGGGGCCATCAACAACAACAACAAAATATGTCCGGGGTTTTTGGTGGAATTTAGACCCCCTCTCCCATTTTTGGACGTCGCAAACTCCATGGAAAAATTTTAAAATAGCAAAGATAGTTTAAACGTATACAATCTTTTTGCATTGAATTATTTATCACTTAAATTAATTTCGAGTACATAAAAGGACTCGTAAAACTTCTTACCTCAAAAATGATCCAAAATCTGGATCTGATGTAGCGAACACAAGCACAAGTCTGTGAAACTTGAGCTGTATTTGATATCCCAACTGAATGTTGCCCCTTTTATACCACTTGGGTATAATTCTTTGGGGAATAATTTAAAAAGTGTAATTGGGACTTCTGACCCTTGACTACTACCAGCTTAACCCACAAGATGCTAATTGTAGGGCTTGTCGCCTGGGGCTATTTTATTCTGTTAAATTGGGGACAGTTGGAAAAATATAGACATTGGAGGAGATTATTTTTTATGGAACGTGGAGTAGATTTCAGAAATACTGGTATTTGAAAACTGTATATCCAAAATGTACACTTGTCTAAAATTTCAAAACAGTAATTCGATACCATCCATATCGGCTATGGTACTCTTAAATCGTGTCTGGAGAAATAAAAAGCTGGTCATTGACCGACAACATAATCCTTATATCATGTGGCATCCTCTGCCTGAGATTCCAACAAGTTTTTAACACCAGTGATTACAAAATTGATTTCAGATCCACTTCTGATCTGGTTTCAAATCACAGGCAAGACCGTTCTAACTTGCTTTATCAGTGCTGTTTTGAACTTGTTTGTAAGTCAATTTTGGGAATTCTCAAACAGATGACAGTTTGTGCTCTGTAGATTTTCTAATTATTATCTGAAAATAACCCTGGATTAAAAGCAATATTTACCTCTGTCACTCCAGTTTTAATCCAAATGTCTGATGTGTCTATTTCCAGTCGAAAGACTTTTCCATACTGCTATTTGTCGGACTTGTACCAGAGAAACCGAATGACCAACACTTCCCCAAGATTCCAACAGAAATGTCACAGCAGCAATCTGTTCTCGTTTCGTAGAAATAAACTGGCAACTTGTTTTATTATTACATTGGACTTTTAACTTGTTGGCTTTTCAGTCGCGGAGTTAAACGACCAACTTTGCTATCTCAGTTTTCATCTAGGGGATGACATTTTGAGAAAATATAATAAAAAAAATAAATATACTAGATTGGAGCTTGGCAAAGACAGGGAATGAATTACCTTGACTCAAGCTGGTCTATTGTAAAAAAAAATGTATTATCGTGCATCTACTATTTATATGATATTGACTTTATTGTTTTGGTAAACTGTGCAATCACGTGCCAAGACTGTTGGATCAGAAGTTTTGGGGCGATAATCTGAGAAAAAAATTCTTTGAACTTTGACCTTCAATTGCGTGTGACCGTGTCCTGTTTGCATAATGATGAAAACCTGGAATTTTTTTACAAAATTTTCAAACACGCAGTTTCATATATTTAATTCGTTCTTCTAAAATGTTGCCGAAATGAACGATACATGTTCTGTATGTGGAAAAAAAGTTCATTCACCTGATTGTCCATGCGAATGGGAACTCCATAATCTCAGCTGGAATACAGCTTTTCATCTCTTGAGATCATTCAAACATACTCTACATGGCAAGTTTGATCAAATGATTTTATTAAACATTGCTAACGTCCTTAGTAAACCGGAGCAATTCTGTATATTGTTATTGTTTTGTTCCCCGCCATGTTAAGACCTCCTGTTTATCATTTTATAACGTGTGGAATATTCTACATTTACAAAGGTCTTGAAACTAACAGTGGATCAAATTCCATTTCCGTTATGATTTCAGAAGTGCAGCCTAATTACTAAATTCATTTCCAGATTTGCAGTAGAAAAAATTGAGTTGAAAAATATGTTAGTCATAGGATTTTTGTTTAAATTGAAGGCAATTATTAACTAATGCAATTTTTAAAAAAATTAGAAAGAGAAACTCAGTACTCAAATATCAAATTTTAACTATAAAACTTATGATTACTAGTAAAATGTTCCTGTTATATGTATATATTTTAAATTCATTAGATGTACAAAATTGAATTTCGAATTTTACTTTTTGTAGGCACCAACATGTCTTGCATAATTTCTTTTGAAGTCACTCTTTGCCTGAATTATTAAGATTGGAAGTAGTATTCTGCCAGCTGGAACCCTTAAACATACTTACACACAAGCCAAAACTGTGGTAATTCAAAATGATAAGTCTCCTTGTCCCTGTTTCAAAAGTTCCAAATGTGCATTACTGTCGTTCAATGTTTCATTAATTAGGTTACATTTTTTTTCTGTTTGGGCCCTGACCCATAAATGCAGTATATTCCACTTTCTAATACTTGGATTTTCGAGTATCAATTTCTTGTATTTGCTCATCAAATACACGTACGTAGTTCGATGTTATGAACACTGATTGTAATTCTCTTATCAAAGTTTAATCTTAAATTATAGTTCGAAAGGGCAACGATCACATGGAATTAACGGCAAATACATATATTCATAATTCAAAGACAAATTGTATTCCATTATTGAATCCCGTATGATGGAAATGTACTGTGGGCATGTAATGGAGCGAACTGGTACTTTTCCAGTTTCGTGATAACAATGCACTGAATTTTCATTTCAAGTTGACTTTTGTTCATTTTTAATTAAAGCGAGGATACTTCTAAGATTTGAGAAACACATCATTTTTTCACGATTCATGAATCGTTTCAGGTTGAGTCGGGGCCCTAATAAGCGGATTTAACAGGTGGCAAACAGAAAATGTCCGCCTGGACCCTAGTGGATAAAGGAAAGAAAAAAGAATATTTATAGGGCAATGTTCAACAATTTTCATTTTCCCCACTCAAAAAGATAATGGTTCTAGATAAGTTATTTGATGGAAATTTTCTTTTATGTGACTACAAGGTGCCCTATTGAACCCTTTGTTTGACCAAGTAATTCCCCTGACATGTGAAAGGTTCAACGGTAGGAAAATTGTTCTTCTTAATTTTACCACATCTAGCTGTTGCCCCGAATGCCCTAAAGTTTCCACTGGTTTAAACATCCCTAATGACAGTTTAATATCAAATTTGAGGGGGAAAATAGTGTCATGCCATTTTTGAACATTTTTTCAGACATACATTGTACATATTCATACCACTAATTAAGTGCTCGTTTTTTATGTGCATGCAGATATTAGCGTCGCCTCATTTTGTAATCATTGCTCTTAATTTGTTTAATCAATGGTTTATTAGTGTCCTTGACTAATAAAAACCAAATACATTCAGGTTTCTCAAAACACACAAAAGATACCACACTCGTGTTAACTCGGGATTAATAGGTCTGTCATAAAGGATGACATCGGAATAATATGGCTACATGAGTACAATGTTTAATATGTATACATGTACATTAACATTGCATAAATGACTGTGGTAACGAGTACCCACAGTAATGAAAGCCTAGATAACCTTGGGTGAAAATCCTTGATAACAAACAGCTATACATGTATTTATTTTTCACATTGCGTCAACACTGACCAGCGCCCAACGCAATGCTTTATTTTAATTAGACAGTCGGATTCCCCTGGTCCGTGTCAGTTCTGAGTCATCTGTTGTATATCGACCGAGCCCCCCTCCCCCAGGACCGGTTACCACGACTGTGATTTTCACGGTTTTCCACAGTTAGTATTGCAAGGCAAATGCCATTTTGTTCCTATAAAAATCGGCCGCAACCCTGCTCCTTTCTCTCTTCCAAAAAGTATAATCCCAATTGCTAGGTGGGCTGATCGAGTCCCATAATGGTCGGGACTTGCATGGGGCATATTGGTGGCCTAAAATTTAAGAGAATCAGAAAAAAAGCCTTTTCATAATTTTTTTTTTTTTTTTTTTTTTTTTTGTGATATAGGGATAGTCAATAAAAATTGACAATCCGTAGACTAGTTTTTTGTTTACCTTTTGAAAAACAGTGCTTTTTAGAACATAATAAGTAATGTTTTTAATTGTACACTGATGTACTGAATGTTAATGTTATATAGAATACATGGGCAAAAGTATTTGCACTCAATTGATCGGTTCTAGTGCGACATCTAGTGTTAAATAGTGCAAATGACTACTATGATTAGATATGAGAACTCGATGATGAAATTGTGTAGTTTTCTTCAATACTGAATGATTCTTCCACAAAGCAATACAGTGACAATGTTTGCGCTGTATAAGTGTTGTCTTAAAATGCTCTCAACAAGTTGCTGATAATTAAGTGTATACTGTACAAGTGTACTATATTTGTATAAGGGGAATCAAAGGTGGATAATCCTTGTTATGACCCACCAAATCACACTTATGAAATAAACACAATAAGAGGCGTGGAAAATCTAAGGGTCTACACAACTTAAAATGGTCCTATTTTTTTAAACTATTTAAAAAAAATTTAATATAAAATCTGGTCGTGGGAATAATGAAATATCGCCTAAAATGTTGCAATGTTTGGTGATAATAGGTCCATTGCCAACTTTCATAATTGACGAAAATTGTAGGTAGATGTTAGTGATAATAACGATGTAATTTTCCTCTAGCTCATGAACTCTTCTGTCATCTTTCCATGGACCAAAGGCTTTGAACCCCTGCTTGTACAGGATCCCCATAAAGCGTTTTATAGTCGTTGTATAAACTGAAATGGCGCCATCAACGCCACCACTGGTCCGATACATATGCATGCAGGTTATATACTTTTATCAGTCACCAACATTATTTGGCTCCCACATTATGCTATTTTAAGACCAGTTTCACAATTTACTTTTGGCGGAAAATAGCACACTTGTGTTACATCATAGTCTTCATGGCCCCTTTTCGTATTTGTACGTTTTTTTTCTAAAATTAACACATGCGGAAGAAACTTGTTGAGTTTGGCTCCCACAAAACAAAATTCATTAAAAACTAAATCCACTCCCAGTTTGTCTAAAACCGGCCGCGTTCGGTTACCCTAATAAAGATATTCAAAACTCGATTGGGACTGGGAATTTTCGGTAGACTAAAATGGTGGAAATGAACGTACAGTAGACCGAGTAAACACAAGGCAATCAAGTCGAAATTGTGTGTATTACGTGACCGCACATATTAACATCGAAGTGGTTGCCATTGACCAAACGCCAGTCTTGGAATGTTGTTTGTACTGGAGAACTGACCAGAACTTCCTCTGTTTGGGTAATCAATAATTCAAAAATAGTTTTATTTTCACGTGTAGGGGAGAGTGGGTAGGAATGGGACGCATGAGGAATGGAGATTGCCAATAATTTAAAACTTTAAGGTGTAAAAAGATTGACACTGTGAGTCAAGTTGGCACTATGGTGTTCCTGCATTTGTTTTTTGTTGTTGTTGTAAAAAAAAATGGTGGCCACTGAAAGGAAAAATGTGATTTCACTACCAAAATGGGTAATTTACAAGACTTTGTCCCGTAAAAAAAGCTTGGAAATGTTTATTGGTGTTGTTCCACCAATTTCAAAATGATCCCTTTGCCCTGTGTGCCACTCATGGTGAAATTTCCTGTTTTTTATTCAAAACTACCGCCATTATGAAGACATGGCGGGTGCGGATGCCTGATGGTTATTTGTTGGTTACTTTGTTGGCCATATAGCATCACGTGCACAAAACATCGAAGGTCATCCCATTACCAAATCATCTAACATTTTGTACATTTTTTTCTTCTTTAATTCCTGTTAATAGTATGCAAAAACAGCCGCACCAACTACATGGCTGTTACATAACGGGTTTACTCCCACTGTCTACAGCGTATTTGCAATGGCCAGTTAAATGCGGATTGGCGCTGCAAGCCTGTAGTAGGTACGATTCGTTCTCTCTCAAGGTCTCCAGTTTTCCTAGTACGAATTTTTTGTTGCAAATCCGGATCGTCTCCGGAATCGATACAGTGATTGTTGCACGATAAAAGCATTGCAACTGGATAGAGGCGGCCTTGTGCTAGGTAAGCCCCAGACTGGCACATCCGCAGTCTAACCTTCACCGACACTCCTGGCCTCCGTTTCACCGGTGCGCAAACGTGTTTTTCACCGGCTGACAATGCATGCTCTCGCCTTTTGACGGCAGACTATAGTCTCTCATTCCTCGGACTTTTACCTCAATTCCGATTCCAGAACAGAAGCAAAATATGGGCATCGTGGAACGACTGCGCATTTTGCTGGAAACCCGCAAACATAAAAAGTACGACGCCCGCAAAGAGTTGGACAGGCGCGGCTACATGCTCGTGTCCTGTGTGAACCGGGGCCGTTTCGGGGCCACACACCTGGCCGTAGCCAAATCAAACGGCCGGCTTGTGGCCGTCAAAACCAGCGAAGAAAGCGATTGCATGGTCGGCGAAAAACATCTGTGGAAAAACGTGCGCCATCCCAACTGCGTCAACCTCTTCGAACGCTTCAGCGTCAAGGGTTACGACCATTTCGTGTGCGAATATGCCCAGAACGGAGACATCATGAGCTGGCTGGAGAAGAGCGGACAACCCTTGGGACCTCATCTGGAGGCCTTTGCACGCCAGATCACCCGATGCGTCCTCATGGCCTTTGACCACTGTCACGGACAGGACTTGGCCCACCTGGACTTCAAGGTATGCAATATGGGTTTACAATGATGGCAAGGTTAAAGGGCCCCAAGTAACATCCAGTGTTGGATTTATTATTCTTGCAAACGTAAAGAAAGCCCTTTTAATATCTTTGTCTCCATAATATGTAAGCAAAACTTGTAGTAGCGAAGGTAAACGTATATAGTTATTTATTGTTGGCATGTCGTTGGTCCAACTTTGGCCCAACCAAAATTCATCGACATTCCAACCATGACAGAACGATTTTTGGGTACCAAGGAGTCCGAAATGTCTTAGATACTCCTTCTAACATTCCAACTGCAATAAGCTGTATAACCACCTATTGAATGGGAAAGTCCCTAACCCCATATATGCAGATAAGTGAAAAATGACTTTTAATGAAATTATTCCGACTTTTCCTGGGTACATCTGTTGAGAACAACTAAAACAAAAGCAAAGACAGTCATCCGACCCTGTCTGGTTTCAAACCAAGGTCTCTCGGGACCATGGGTTAAGGCGGATGTAAACACTACATGTAGTTTGCTTAGATCTGCAATGGTAAAAGGGTACAATTTCAACATAGCCAGTTTTTAAAATACTAAGTAAACATGCAAATCAGTCAACATTCGTTCCATTGCACGTGTAATTTTAATTTAGTTTAATCAATTACTGCGTGGATAATCTGCCTTATGACAATGAATTAAGGTCACGTGATGTCGTCTATAATGTCTTTCTGGGCAAGGACGCTTGTATATGGCTTCATTACAGCTAGGAATAGCTTTCCTTTATCTTTTCCAAGTTAATTGCACATACTAGACAGGTTTTTGTTTGGTTACCTGGTTTTAGCGGGGAATTGCTAATTACTGCGATTTCCGAAATAATGTGTAATTTGCTTGTTCTTCGAAGGGTCGTTGATGGAATCCGAGAAACATTCTTCCTACATATATGTACTTTTTAGTTAACATGTGTTTTTACTTATACAACTCTAAAATTTGGCATTGGTTTTGCCTTTATTTTGTTTGGGAATGAATCAATTAGCTTTTCTTTACAAATAGATTTACACTGTCATCATGATTTCTGTGTAGAGATGATGATGCATCTAAGTCACATTTACATACATATATATATATATAAAATATCAAACATTTTTTTTAGTTTTTTAAGAAATTTCGGGGACGTCCTTTTTGAATGGCCCCTTACCATCTTTTGAAATAGTCATCACTTTGTGGTTTCCAAGTACTTCTTCGAAAACTAATCTTTTGACACGATATTCATCATTGGACTCTTGAGTTGTGTCGTCATAAAAACGTCCTTAAACTCAAGTTCTTCCTGATTATTTAATATATATATTTAACATATTTTGTATGATAAGCTACGCAATATAATTTCTTTACCATGTGACGGACTTGTTTGATTTTGAGTCCCGAGTGACGTCACTATATACATATATATAGTAGTAAAACGAGGAATTCCAATAACGTCATTCAGAAATTAAATCCAATATTAGAATTGAGGAATTACTTTGAGGCGCCATTTGATCATGTCTTGGTGGCGCCATCAGAAATTTATTGTAGGTAATTAACTTTAATCATGCAATGGATCAAACTTTTGAGAGCACGATCTATTGTTTCACATTAACGGTTCTTCTTTGTATTCAAGAATTTGAAGAGTTTGGGTTTTGGTTAAATCGCGTGATCCTTGTCACGAATGGGTGTCTAAATAAAAGCATGGGTTTTCCAACCTTCCAATAGTCGATTTAAAAAAAAAAAATAGATGTTCAATGGCAAGCTGCAAAATTTAATATGTGAGGGAGGGCACGTGTGCAAATCATTAAGGAAAAACATCTGGCATAATCGATGGATTAATTAGCGTTCTTAATTAGTACAATGCAATTGAAATTCCTACGTGTTATTAAGAAACTATGAGTTGTTAAAGACTTCTCATTTATCGATTGTGTGCAACCATTTCGATTTCTTGACCAAAGTTTAAAAAAGAACAAACAGTGCATTTAATAATTTACAAAAGTATTATAAGTAAAAATGTAAAAATTAGGATGCATTCATATGAGCTTTTATAGGATGATCCTCGTGTCAATTTACTCATTTTCGTTGCTACAATGTACTCAATTGCTAGCTTAAAAGTATTTATATTTATATTAGATTACATTGGTACTCATAATTTCAGATACTCAAGGGCCCATTGCGAGTACATTTTGAGCATATTTGCATTCAATTACTTATGTAGTATATTCATACCTTCCGAGTTCATTTTGCATTCAATTACTATTTGTACTCGGTACTTTTTTATACGTTACTCAAATTCATTTAATGTACTCAAATTACTGCCCAACACTGGTATACTGTAAGGACGACGTTACAAATAGTCATATGGTGGCGCTTTATAAAAAAAAAAGTTCACTTTTCAGTTAAAACACTGCACAGGACATTCCGAATGGAAATAACTAGATCTGGGACACTCTGGGACAGTGTCTCAACGCGAATCTGGTCTCTGATTGAATTCTGGGTTCTTTTGCAGTGGGCTAACGTGTTGCTGGACGACACCTTCCACGCTAAATTGACCGGCTTCTCGTACATGTGCTCGAAGGCGGATTCGCAGGGCATCTGCCTGGGAGACCCACTCTACCATCCCCCAGAAGCCCTTACCACGGGGGTGAGCCGAGACGCCATGGACAAGGTGGACATGTGGATGCTGGGAGCCGCCTTGGTCCACCTGCTCGCCGGCTGGTACATTCCCGTGCTCAACGTCAAGCAGGACAACCGCATGTCCGACGTGGCCCTAGCGGTGGACATCCACACTGAGACCGTTCACCTGCCACGCAGGCTGAGCACATGTGGCCTGAGCGACGATGTCCAGGAATTCCTGCAATGGCTCCTCAAGTATAAGCCAGAAGAACGGCCCAGCGCGAGGCAGGCCCTTGATCATCCATGGTTCACAGGACATCTGGAGGCGGAGACAGTGGCCAAGCAATCGTGAAAGTGGCTGGCCTGCTTGCACTGGTTACTGTCTTTTTTTGGAGACGGTGATAAGCGCTTGTAAATCTTAATCGTTTTGATCAATCAAAACATATTCTCTTGATGGTTTTATTCATTGCATTATACAGATAACTATGTAGGGTTGACAAGATGACCCATGTTACACCTGTTTAAATTTGAAACCCATTTTGGCCCAGGACGCTCATGTTGGGAATGGGACCCTGTCAGTGTGAATCGGATATTAAGTCTGTTTCGGCATGTCTTAATAGAGCTTATGACTTGATATTTAAAATTAAAACAAAACATGACCATTGATGAAGTTTACTGCTAGGTTTAAGTCCATGATGCGATTGATTAGAAATTACTGCATAAACTGCAGAAGTTTTAACAGAATCTCAACTATTGATCTCCAAATTTGATATTTGTGTTTTGACCATAGTTAGGTTTCTGCAAGTTTGTGGTTAACGAAATCTGTAAATGGATATATTAAGCCGGGTCTCCATCAAAGGCAACATGAGGCAACAGAGTTTACTGAAACAAATATAGAATAAAAGTTTGCCTACCGTAATGCTTGAGCAAACTTATGACGTTTTTTGTTGCCAGAACAATAGTTTTGGCAACATTTCGCCTTTCGCTTAGAAGGCGGTCCGGATCAAAGGGAAAAAATGTTGCCCCATTACTGCGCATGCTCAGCCGTCGGCTCAAATGCGGAACTGACCTGAAATTGGCAGACGGTGTGCAGACGAACTTCAAGCAACTGTCGCACTTGGTAAAAGCGCCATAAACTGGACACAGTTGTTCTTTTTTCCTGTGAACTTGTGATGGATGCACCTCTGTATTCATCAACATGTTGCCAAATTCATTGTTTCAGGTTTGGGTTTGAGTGTTTGTACGTTTGGCGTTTGCGTGTTGCATGTTGCCTTCAGTGGAGACCCGGTTTCTGCCAGTTTGTGGGTTAAAGAAAACTGTAAATGGACATATTAGATTTTATAATTGTTTTTCGCATCAAATTTTTCATATTGAGGAACTGGAAATATCAAGCCACAATAAGCAGTTGTATTAGCCTTTATTGAGGAATCAAAGTCTGGCGAACCTAAACACCAGTGGGAATTTCCCACATTTGCCCATCCTTGGTTTAGACTAGAGGAAATGTCATATTGCAACACCAGAAACATTGTTTCAATTTCGAATAGACGGTAAACAAAGCAATTCATGATTGTTTGGAATAGTCAAAGCCCGATAGGGAAAGGGATTGTTGGTTTTGGACTAGAGGTTTTGTGGGAATTGTACATTGTTGAAATGGGCCCTCTCAAATTTTTTTTCCAAATTTATATAATAAATATTCTGAGCAATGTCAACCTGCTTAATTAGGACTCAACTCTAATTTAATACTGGTGTAATTTTTGAACTTAAGATGGGGAAGTCAAGCATTAATGTCGCTTTGGGACCATATTCGAGCATGGTCCGTATTCATGTAATTTTTTATAATTATAAGACGAGCGTGAAATGGCAGCTAAAATCGTGTATATCACAGATTCAGAATAAGCTTTACATTAACACTTTTGGTGTTTGCATGCTCCTGATATAATGCTTGATTTGCATGTATATTTTTGTCTAAACACAATTGTTCACTGACAATATGTGCGTGTGTAAATATAAAGAGAATTTATAAAACTTGGGTTGCAAAACGTCAAGTTTTAGCCATGCTATTGTGAAGCTTTACACCTGTAATACAATGACGTTATATGAGAAATCACCTGTTATATTGGTTTTCCGTCAATTTTGACATGGTGTAGTTTTTTTTATATAAGCGTACGTGTGTTTCCGAAAGAAACTTGTCGATCATTATGATAGATGAATTTCGCGGAAAAAAGGCTAGATAACTCACTGAAATTTCAATCATTGTTTTTCGATTTTGTTGGTAATTTATTCATGGACAGTTATTGAGCGTTGAGCATACAAACCGAGATATGGCATTGGTCCTAAAATTCAGTAAATCCAAAATATTTACTTTTGCTCAAATACAATGAGAACGTTACATTATATCTGTAATGTTGTTTAAATATTGTTACATTTCATGTGAAGAACGTTAGTTAATGCTTAGTACACACTTGAAACACGAAACAGAAACAGGGTTTCGTAAACGCCAGTTTTCTGCAAACAAGTTTCAGTAATTTTTTGGCTAACAAAACGTGTTTCCATGAAACATTTCGTTGATACACGTTTGCTGATCAAGGCGCTCCTACCAAGGCCTATATACCATGACGTAAAGCATTGACCCAATTTGCCCCACGCGCTTTCTAGAGCAGATGCCACTATTTGGCCATTCATGAACAGCAAACATTTCATCCGTTTCGAAATGCTTTTTTTGATGTGGACAACTACATTGGGACAAACCTGTTTATGAAAATATGTTCACAAAACCACGTTTGCATAAACCCTGGTTCTGTTTCGTGTTTCAAGTGTGTACTATGCACAAGATAATCTAAAACTACATAGGAACATTCACTCTATAAATGTGTCTTTACCTATTAGCTTTTGGCATTGGTTACTTAAATGCTGTGACTAAATATTCACAAATATACTGTAAAACTTCGCATTCAATCATTAATAGAAATGCAAATTAACTTTATTTTCATCGATATAATTATATATTATATACACGCATGTAATTTAGAGTACTGGTATATGGCTTCCATTTTTATTATTGTATCGTATTAACACGTAGTGATGTCACAATTTAATTTAGTGTACTATATATATGAGATCTAGTGCCTGATGTTTATTTTTATTAACTTAAATGTTTAGTAGGATCTAACTTCCCATTAGACTGAGCAGTACATCATGATGTGCATGCAGAGAATTCCAGACTGTATAATTAGTTGGACTCCTTGATATTCTTGGAAAAATTTCTGATTCTGGAGTGACCTTAATGACAGTGGGAAGTCCTACTCGTGAGATTTGTA
Organism: Ophyiulus pilosus; assembly: GCA_033995625.1. NCBI lineage: Eukaryota > Metazoa > Arthropoda > Diplopoda > Julida > Julidae > Ophyiulus > Ophyiulus pilosus. The sequence continues at coordinate 17,457 of JAUJYV010001126.1, forward strand.
TACAGGCAGATGTTCTTATTGACAAAATCAGAAAAAACAACTTATATTATCTTATACATGTCTGGCAAATTCATCATGACAAGTACTAACTCAGAGGTCAGACTTGGTGTGAGGATTTTAAATTTCGGAGCATAGCAACTTTTTTTTAGAGCCATTATGTTTTAGCAGTCTTTTCCTCAGACTTCTGTAAAAACGAGCCATGTACGAGATAGTGACAAAGTTAAAATGTTAATCTAAATGAACGGGATTTAAAGTAATTAATTAGTTATATGAATTGATAAGAAGTTTATTTAATGCATGCAATTTTAACTACTTACTATATGTTTTCTCCAGAGGTTAAATGTGCTAATTTGTTGACCTTATTGTGCGTTGTGCTCGTTAATTATTTCATTCTACATAAATGACCTCTCATTATGCAAAAACATATTTTCTAAGTAATTCTAAGTGTTATTGTTATATTTAAGATGTTATGAAGAAAATTGCTAGAACGGTGTACATTGTAAATATGCATTTAGTTTGAAAAGAAATGCGAAGAATAAATTGTCCACAGTTCAATCGAGCTAATTGTGACCCTGTTATAGAGGTTTTCCTTAACTCGCTATATATTTACTGGGCAAATAAAAATAACTCGAATCTTAATGTGTGTGTTAAGTGTTGTGTCTTTATTGTGATTAATTATCAGTTTTAAAATACTAAAGCCGGGTCTCCACCAACACCAACTTGAAGCGGACGCAAGGTTTGCTGAAACAAAGTAGCCAAAAGTTTCCTTAGTACCCTATTTCCGTGCTGATGTTTCAGCAAACTGATGACGCGTTTTTGCGTCTGGAAACATGCTTCTGGACTCTTTTGACGATCGCTCGGGAGGCGGTCGAGATGAAAGAAGAAAAAAAAATGTTGCCACTGCTCGGCTGACGTTCAAGCCTATCAAAACGTCCAGCTAACAAAAGCGTTGATATGCCCTTTCAATGCGTCTTCTATCTGGACCTATGATAGCATTGAACACGCCTTGGTAGGAGCGCCATAAAGTGGACACATTTTCACCTGTTTTTTGGTGGATACACCTCTGCATTCATCTGCATGTTGCCGGATTCATTGCTTTGCGTCTGGGTTGTTTGAGTGTTTGGGGTTTGCGTGTTTGTATGTTTGCGTGTTTGTATGTTTGCGTGTTTGCGAGTTTGTATGTTTGGTGTTTGCGTGTTTGTATGTTTGGTGTTTGTATGTTTGGTGTTTGTATGTTTGATGTTTGCGTGTTTGTATGTTTGGTGTTTGCGTGTTTGTATGTTTGGTGTTTGCGTGTTTGTATGTTTGGTGTTTGCGTGTTGCATGTTACCTTCAGTGGAGATCCGGCTTAATAGTAGTAGTTTGGCCTTAATAATTGTTTGGTCGACCATTATGAATGTACTGAGAGATATGCAGGTAAGTGTTATGAACTCGTTGGATCCTCGTTAAAATTTAACTGCATAGATTTTATGCAATAAGTTAACACTTTTTTTAAAGATTAAATTTTACTGTTATAATTATGCGTATGTTCGTATATCAACATCAGCTTGTTAATGACTTTTTTGCTCGTGATCAATAGAAACAAAAGGTTACACTTAAGAAATCACTGCTTATCGTTGTTTCGTTTTATATGGAGGTAGAAAAATAGTGTGAACACTTGGTCCACGCTTTGCTTTTGGTATATCATCAATCATTCTTTGAATTAATACAATGATTCATGACTGACTCTTTTCCGACAGAACGAGATTACAAAATGAGCCAATGAGATGCCAACTTCAAGTCTATATATTCCAAAACTGGCCATTAATGTTCGCTGTTTTGTAGTGTGGAGGTCACATGATTGTTCTACGAAGTCAATTAGGAACATTTGGAACGAACAAGACGTACAAGACGACGGTAGCGAAACACAGGGTAAGTTTTACTTTAATTTCTCCGCACGCATGCGCCATACGTAACCCAATTAACTAATTTATTTACATTTCCTTATTTATAAAACTTGGTCGTACAAACTGAAAAGGAAAGCTTCAGAGACCTAAACAGGGTAATTTGTTAGAAAATTTAGTTTTAACCGGTTTTGAACTAGCAGCGATTGCGAAATAGGCAAAGTAATAAACATCTGCTATAGTTGTCTCTCCGATTAGATTGTGTCCTGAATGGAAATGTCGAGAATAACCTTGTAATTTGAACTCTAAATAAAAAATACGTATTGATTTGATGTATTGTTTTGCCATTTACTTATTATATGTAAGATCAGATGAAGAAACTCGCTGGAAAACAACACTAAGCACGCGACATTATAAACGATGGTCGAGTTTTAAGGCGAGTTTCCACGTGAGATTACTCTCGATGACTACTCTCAGATAGTTGTCCATTTGAGAGTTGGCTGAAAAAGCAAATTGCGCTATCGAGAACACAAGGCGAGCATCTCGTCAAAACATCCTGGCGAGAAACTCTCGAGATGCTCTCCAGAGCAGTTCTCGCCAATGGACACACCTCTGAGAGCTGTCTTTCTCGAATTTTATCGCTAGTGGACAAGTGAGCCTTTGCCTCTGTGTTAGCAGCTCGCAAAATACGAACTATTTCGAAGTTTGAGAGCAGCTATCGAGAGCTAGACCAAACATGTACATAGCATACTTCCCACATTTTGAAAACGCCCCTGATGTTGGCTTTCCCGCATAGCTTCAAAGCATTGAGGATATGCTCATGTTTAGGGTTTTTTAATGTTTAGACCTAAGTTTGGGAATTTTTTTGGAATACGAGATGTGACGAGTAATCTCACGTGGAAACGCACGTTAAGTGTAAAAACGTGAGTGATTTTCGGTAGTTTTTCACATGAGATATGAATAGTTTTTTTACTTTAATTAGATTATAAAAATTGTATAAATATCCCCTGGATAATAGCAATAGTCTTCTCAGACAATTTTTGTGTTGTTAAGTTTTTACTTATTTCTTATAAAAATTAAATGATAGCATTTTGTTCCCCTTTTGTCTCCTGGCAACTGATATTTTTAGATCTCCTGAATAATGCACCTAAAAATCCAGTTGTCACTGCTGTAGTGACCATTTAGCAGTTAACGAAAGGCTATTCAACTCACGTAACTTTATTTAGCATGAGGGTTAGAATTTAGGAAATTATTTTGGGAATTGGGAATCTACTTAAATTGACTTGTTCCCATGGGATGCGTTATTTAAATTTCCGTTTTATACAGGAGATTGAGAGTGGAAATTGTACCCTTCACGCATGCCCATCTACGGAGGTAATATTACTGGCTATTATTATTCCCATCCATTCCAAGAGTGAATTTCATAAACAGCACGATTGCACCGTTAGTTAATGATCTATTGGAAATATAGCCAATTACAACTTCCCCCCTCACTAACTTCACTTGTTTGTTGTAGCTGCTAATGCGTTTGATGTCCTTTAATACAGTTAATAATTGATTGGCGTTCATCCAATTTTGGGTGGCTTTTACAAGAGAAGATAAGTCCCTCGCTTAAAATGTCACGAATGTGTCTATCCTCGAAAAAGTGCAAAACGCCTCTCGCGTGCCCTTTACCAGAAATCCTTATTGAATACCTGTATAGCAGAAAGCCTGAGTAAAAATGATTAAATCGATATAATTATTGATCAGAGAAAGAACAGCGTGTTCCTGATAAAATGAATTTTGCCAGACACGCCCTGGTGCCAGATTTCACTGGCAGATTAGGGATCACGGGGAATTCCCTATCAGGACATTGCACATCTCTAACTGGTTAATTTGACGCAGTAATTTGTCAGTGAAGCCATTCACCTGTGAAATATACACTTGTGTTGTTGTCATGGTCAGTTTAACATACAGTTTCTTTTGGCTAAGATGGTCGATTTTGGAATATACCAGCGCGGCCATATTGGATTTGCCATGCTGAAGTCTCATCCACTGGAATAAAGCTAATTTGAATGTTTTAATTGTTGTACATTATATCTAACCATGACTTAGTATATTTGAGTATATATGAGTACAGTGGAACCTCGCATAACGAGCATAATTGGTTCCAGAGTCTTGCTCGTTATGCGAAACACTCGTTAAGCGAAAC
>JAUJYV010001127.1:0-21525 GCA_033995625.1 Ophyiulus pilosus
TAATCCCATAGATAACTTTTCGCGTCTGGACCTCAACGTGTCCCAATTTAGAGAGTGGAGCATTTCTGTCACACTCGTTGAATATCGATAAATGCCCTTAACAAATCTGTCTGCCCTACGCTGGAAGAGATTGTTTAAGACTGGTTAGGTTAATGCTGTATTTTCACCTGCTTATCATTATTATTAATTTGCTTTTGTAAAATATGTGCATTTCAGGAATCCGTAATAACTCTCGTTGAAATGTTCAGCTTAAGCGATGATTTGGTTAAGCAAAAAATCCACGAGCCAACTTGGCATAGAAATATTTGTGTCGTCTTGGGCTGCATTGCCGAGAAATTGGCTGGTTTGTATATTTAATTGACTTGTTTTGACATTCTGAGCCATTTTTGCTTAAAAAAGGGACCGTCTTTGTGACTTGTTGCAGGTGCAAGTAGCATAGCCTTGTTGACTGAAAACACGTTAGAATATCTACTGTCAAATCTGGTAATTTTGGAACCTAATGGAATTTACTATGCATGTTATAAACTCTTATTTACTCGCCATTTTCTAATTCTTATAGAAGATAAGCCTCAATCCTTCTGTAATCCTTTTTGCGCTGTTGGCTCTGGAGAAATTTGCTCAAACTAGTAAGCACAGTTGATAAATTCCCAACCGGAAATGTTCGTTTTCTTGAAGTTTTCTTTTATTTTGATTCAAAATTAAATTTGTTGTTTAACATTTCAGGTGAAAATAAATTATCGATCAATAGGAGGTTGGCAAAAGATAACCACGAAACTTTAGAGGTGCTGGAATCATGGTTGTCCGACGAAGACCATGTCCGGCAGCAAGTTGCGTTTTGCGCTCAATGGTGTCTTGACAATCTTTGTAAGTATTTTTTATTTAAACCGCAACTATGGTTATTTTGAAGCGCGTCGTTCCTGAAAAAAATGGTTTGAATATCTTAAATCTTTAAGTTTATAGATATTAATTCAAATAAGAAATACAGTCGATTCCGCTTAATCTGGACACATCCGGCGGAGGCGTTTTGCCCCGATTAGGCGGCTGCCCAGAATATGCGAAGTTAAAAAACATATACTGTCCGGATTTGTTCTTGACAGTTTGGCCCTAATAAATAGCTGCCCAGATTAACCAGTGTCCAGATAAAGCGGAATCCACTGTATCACAAAACAAGATTGAAAATTGTTTAACTTCTCCAAAAATTTCAACTAATAATAGAAAAAATTGACAAGCTGAAATGTTTTATTGAAAATTACTGAACTGCTATTTGTGCAACTATTTATTGCACATATGAAGCTTATTTTGAATTAGGGCTTTAAAATTATGCCTGATTCACAATGGGACGACCAACGTTGAAAGTTGAGCATCACGCGATTTGCGCATGCGCAACACGCCCATGTCACGTGACTCGTGACGACAAAGCGAGGCTGAGAAAGTTGCCCAGGTTTCAACTTTTACGACGTCGTTATGGCGTGTAAGATCATGTGACCTGCATCAGAAGGCAACATAATGGCGCCACCTGATGCATGCTGCGGGCCTCGCATGCGCAATGCAAACATTGTACATTAAAATAAGAAAACAAGAAAAAATCTCACATTTGCGCCGTTGATTTTAAAAATGACATTATAACGCTAATTAATTCGTTGAATTACGTACATTTTGTATTTCAATTGGCTCGGATAATTTTAGGGACATTCAGATTATCGAGATTTTGTCCTATTTGCTGTTTCGTTAATTTTAAATTAGATATCTATTTTATACGTATAATTTATTATATTTTCAGCAAATTTTACGTCCTATAACCTAAAAAAATGTCCCACAATTCAATTTTTAATTCATGTATACATTATTACAATACAATATTATGGCGCTTTTGCTAAATCAGTTATTGAAAGACCGTCGTCATGTTGCTCCATTGTGAACCACGCAGCGACCGACGCTATTTTCGGTGACGTATTTCCGCCAAAATCCCGACTTCCGCCGTTCACAACGTTGAACGTCGGTCGTCCCATTGTGAATCAGGCATTAGCAGAGTTTGCATTGTCTTGAAATTTGGGAACAATGGACCTTGGAATTGTTTAGTTTTTGTGATCAGAGTAAATCTTGAAATTCTCATTTTGTAAATGATTGAAACACACATATTAATTATATTTCTGATTATTTCCATGTTTGGCATCTAGTTATTAAAGAAGTAAGTACATTTACACATATTCTCTATTTCTGTAGTTTTTCCCGGCAAATGTCACTTTTTAATCAGCTTCTTTTTTTGTGTGTTTAGGGACGTACACTTACATACGAAAAAGTAGATCACAGCAATTTAAATGCGATGCTAAACAGCAACGACGTCAGCGAGTATTTAAAGATTTCGGCAGACGGATTGCATGCCCGGTGTGACGCAGCATCCTTCGAAAGCGTTCGTTGCACATTCCCCGTCGACTCCGGAGTCTGGTATTACGAAGTCACGATAATCACGTCCGGTGTCATGCAGATTGGATGGGCTACGAAAAACAGCAAGTTTCTTAACCATGTACGACACCACCGCCAACTCGTATTCTCAAAGTGTTTTACGCAATTTTCAAATAAGTCCTAATACGAATCGTACATTATTTCCAGGAAGGTTATGGCATTGGCGATGACGAGTTCTCGTTGGCATATGACGGATGCCGACAGTTGATTTGGTTCAATGCCAGCAGTAGGCCGCACACACACCGATGCTGGAAGCCCGGCGACGTCTTAGGAGCGCTGCTAGATTTGAGTTCTAAGCAAATTCTTTTTTATTTAAATGGGGAATCGTTGAAGCACTCGTATAATGACGTTTTCGTAAATGCTAAGTAAGAAAATGGAATGATGTTCCTGCTTATAGCCAAACGTGTTTTATCTAACGTGATTTGATCGTGGATTACACTAATTGCTCGTTCACACCAAGTTTGCCTTTTTGTTGTTGCTAGAAGCGGTTTCTTTGCGGCTGCCAGTTTCATGTCTTTCCAGCAGTGCGAGTTCAACTTTGGCCTCAAACCTTTTAAATTTCCTCCCGGCGATAAAACATTTTCGAGGTTCAACGATTTTGCGAAACTCTCCGACGAGGAGAGAAGGATCCTTCCCAGGCAATATAATCTGTTTGAAATGGTCCTTGTGAACTGGAAAATCAAGTTACTTACACTTGTTTCTTTTCTACGTCCGCTCCAGGCATTTGAAACTGCAGTGTCTACGCCAAACTACCGTGAAAGAAGATTCTTGTACATTATGTTTTGATAAACGAGCTAATATGAGATTAGTTCCATGCGAGCATAGGTATGTCGGACCTTGTTTTTATACCGTGATCTCTCAATTTAAATTTCTTGTTTATAACACAGGGTACCCCCAGACCTGGAAAACCTGGAATAATCAGGGAAATTGGAAAGACCTGGAAAAGTCAGGGGAAAATGTATTATTTTGGAAAAGTCCGGGAAATTGAATACATTAAATATTGTTGAACTTTTAAACAGTAAATTTGCTCGTCTTTGGACACCATATGGTCAGAATGAGGGCAGAAGTAATTAGCCTTAATAGGATATTTACTAGTGATGGCCATTTTCGCATCTGGATGTTTGATCTACAATATCGGCCCTTTTTCAACTTTGAGATTAGGGCCACTCTTTGACGTTTCCTGCCCCTTTCTCCTCTTTCTTTAAACTTTTATTTGCCTGATTCACAATGGGGCGACCAACGTCGAAAGTTGAGTGTCGCGCAACACGCCCATGTCACATGACTCGTGACGACAAAATGGCGCCAAGTTGGTCAGGGAAATTTGCTTTCAAACTTGGGAAAGTCAGGGAAGTTGAAAATTTTATTTGTGGGGGTCCCTGTTAACAACTCTGGAGCATAAAAAGTTGCAAATGAACATCTTTATGAGATATTAATTTGGCTTTAGAACTTGTTTTCAAAAAATGTTTTCAATTTTAAATAACGTATTTTATGGACTATAAGACGCACTTTTTTCTTCAAAAAATTTCCTCCGAAATTCAGGTGCGTCTTGTACTCATAAGGTTTTCAATGATGCGGACTATAAAAAATTGCTTAAAAATTAAGGTGCGTCTTATAGTCCGTAGCGTCTTATAGTCCGTAAAATACGGTAACTGATAACAAAACATCTCGTTGTTATCTGTTATATTTAGTAACAAGCTTAAGAGATTCTTCTCCAAACACTAATTTATGTCCTTTTAAAAATTGCAGTGGATTTTGCACGCAGTGTGTTCTGCTCTTGGAACTCTGCCCTATGTGCCGGTCAGTTATCAACGAGAGGGTCGAAATCACGTGACAAAAGCCATCGAGAACACCTACGTGTTGCTGGGATTTTCATCGTGGGGAACTGTTGGCTCGTACAATTTCCATAACCCTACATTCTATCGGGGAAAAATCCCACCGGTCAAGCTAAAGAACGAACAAAACGAGCGCAACAGAATCTTTCGCTAGTAGAGGAATTGCGACCAGTTTCCTACTTGTATAAACTCCAATCTTTCCATTGGTTTTAGATTTTCTTCAATTTCTAAGGAGTGGATCATCGCCACTTCCTTTCAATCACTACGTATAATACAAACTTTATATTGGTTTTTTTTCTATTGTTATCCAATCTCCAGCAATGTTTTTTGCCAATTGATTGTTGAGAAAAATTCATCACCATGACCGAAAACACTTGAAAATTCAAAATGTTTAGGGGAAATCTTGAAAAATCAGGAAAGTGGAAACGAATCATGTAACATTCCAAAAGCCAAATTACCGATTGTTGATAGGCAGTCGCGTCCCTACGATTAGTTTCTTTTTAATCATGAATTGTTAACTTTTAACGAAATAATTTGTAAATACTGTTCCTCTCTGTCAAATATTTTGTAATTGTTTGCTATAATTTGGTAAATCAGGCTTTAGGTATATTCATGCGATTTGAAGAAATCTAAAAAAATGGAACCTCAAAAATTGGATTCCGATGATAATTAATGTTACCTGATAGTAAAACAGTTACTATCTATCACACCAGAGAAATTCAAAATGTCCAGACGTATTTTCAGGAATTACTAATAATTTGCCGATAACTTTAGAAACGGTACAACCTGCATGATCCTAAAATTTTTTAACATGTGCCCTATGAACATCATGTTAATTTGTGGAGGTCTTATTGGTTAATTGCATTAGGTAATATATTTTAATATATTGTCATTATCGGCTTTACATTTTTACCAAACTTTCCTGATTTTTCTTACTAGTACCTAATTTTTTCTGACATGCTCGGGCATGTACGCAACATTCCAGTGAGTTTAGGGGATGCTCCACCAAACTGTCCCAGGTTATGAAAAAAAAAAATAATAATAATCAAAAACTGGAAATTCCTCATTATAATTGTGATGCCAAAAACAAAAAGCAAACATTTGCAGTTTTTCCTCGACATATCGACATAATATTGTGGAATGAATGTGCTGAATATAGTTGACAAAAAATGCTTTTCCTTAGATTTTTCTAATCGAAATTTGTTCCAAGCATGACATTTCTAAGAAAACAATACATTTTTACTGTTGTTTTCTTTTAAAAAGCTACTTTTTTCAAATCTGGACTTATTTTTGTTCTAAATTTTAGAATTTGTGTTCTAAATTTTATAGAATGTTGGTGGAGAACTGAGTGAACGTTGACCTTGTCGCTGGGTGGCTCTGTAATCGGACCCGCTTGTTTGTTTGCGTTTTTACGCGCTTTTTTCGTGGCTGTGATTGATTGAATGATTTGAAATCTATCGCTCTGTACATCTGTTTTGTAAATACAAGTAACGATTCGTTTTTTTTATTCTCCTGCCGCTTTTAATTTCAGTGTCCTTCGCGTTAGTTAGTATGTGAAATTCGCGGAGGAATGCCAATGGAATTTGACCAATGGCCGGCGAACATTGCTCGTCTGCTTCGCTTTTCAATGGGCCGTACCGCTCTGTGAATTAAAGGTGAGTTTTTCCTGCCATTCGGCTGTATTTTCATACTTTTTATACTGTCCTGTTTGCCAGATTACTCATTAAGTGACGCCGCTTTCATGTTTCCCAAAATGGAAGAAAATCGTTCGAAATTGGGATCAAAAATTCCAATTTCGAACGTTCGTGTGTCGAGGGCGCCATTTTTGAGCATTCGAACCTGCTCTTCCATGCGGCAAGTTTGAAATTTCACTTGTCATGTCGTGTTATTCCCAAATTATACAACCTAGTTATTATTTTGGTGTTAACCTGGTAAGTTAACGTTCATACCAGCCTTAACGAACTAACTCCTCTAAAAATATGTCTTAGAATTATTTTGAAAAAAAAATCAATTCCGTCAACACGGATGTGTGGAAGCCTTTACCAAAAATGAATCACATTTTTCTGTAGAAAATATTCATCTGCAGTTATTAATCTAAAAGAAATGTTGACTCCTTATTTGATTCATGCGTCCTATTACTTATAAATTCTTGAGAATCGTCTAAGGACGGGCAAGCCAACGGTACCATTGGTGTAAGCCTAATTCCAGAAATTCATGTCAAGATAGTGAAGCACAATATATAAAAAAAATTGCGAAATTATTTGAATAATTTCTTTGGCACTTGAAATATTTGGTTGCCTCAAGTGATATTTCTTACGTATTCAACGCTCCCAAATATCTGTGCAGTGACGTGTTTTCGGTCATCGGAATGACAAGCTTGAGAAAGTTCATTATTACGTCATATATTATCGGAATTCATTTATTGAGTTCGTTGCAAAGTGTTTTGTGGCATGTTATTTATGTATTAGTAAAACGTGGTTTTAATAAGAAAACTGGATATAATGAATTGAGCCTGCAAAAATGTATAGATTATTGAATGAAATCTCACACTAGGTGGCGGTGACAGCATGGTGCGTATGCATTTTTATCTTATTTTATGGTCTATTACTCTGTGCCTCATGCTGGTGTATTTAACCAAGATGAATTGTTTGTATATTCACATTTCTTATAACCATATGTCCAGTTTACACGATGCTGATTTCCTAAGCAATATTACCCTCAAGAATATTGTCATTTTCAATATTTCCATCTACGTTCTGGACATATACAGTATTTGCAGCTTCCATCATTTCATTCATGGTAAAGATATCTTTACCACATTCATCGGTCGAAAGTTTATCAGTGTTAACCTGCTTCAGGTATAAGCAATATTTGCGAAAGTTGTTGATAACCTACCTTTATCATGTGGTCTATATCAACAATATTTTGATTGGTATTTACACACAATGTATTGCTGTAATCCACAATAGTAGAAGTAGTAGTTTAAAACAACATAGTTTTATTCAATTTTTACAAATGTCAGAACACAATTCTAAAATGTAGTCCCACTTTAATTGGTGTCGTGTATTGTCCAGTTTGCAGTCAAATGTGTAACATCAAATTGAACTGGTTCCATTACTAATTGACATTGCTCTTTGTTCAGTTGCCAGTCTAAAATCACTTGGACAGATGTAAATTTTGCACGAAATTCTGAATTTTTTTATGGGGCCATTTCTACGAACGTCAGCAGTTGGCACCACCGGTGCAGTGGAATTTTCCAAATTTTCAAGTGAACATACTTGTTTATACACCCACGCAAAAACACCTGGCTAATTGTGGATGGAGGGGATGGATGCTAAAGCCCGAGCTTTAAAACCCCCTACCGCCAAGATTTAGCATTTGGTGATTCCCTTTTTGGAACCTTCGCAATACAGACTTCATCCTGTGTGTCATTTTCAGTCATTGCACCCCTAATGTCCCTAAACGTTACATTCTTTTGTTCCTGGGTTGGCCAAGAAGGTTGTGGGAATTTGGTTGGAGACGTTTTTTGAGACCCAATCATTCAAATCAAACTCAATATTTTGATGTGTGTGACTCACTGTGATCACAAGTATTTAATTTAACAGTGGCCCACATGAAAACTTAAATATGTTGTCCTTAATTAGTGATAACTGTTAGCATTTCATTCTTATGCTTTGAAAGGTTTCGTTTTTAAGTTTTGGTCAATCCATATTGTAAACATTGATGACGTTGTGCTCTTGAATAAGGGCCTTTTGGTGAATTTGGGGATGTTCTGTACCAACCCAGTACAGACTTCATCCTGTGTGTCAATTCTCAGTCATTGCACCCCTAATGTCCCTAAACGTTACATTCTTTTGTTCCTTGGTTGACCAAGAAGGTTGTGGGGATTTGGTTGGAGACGTTTTTGAGACCCAATCATTCAAATCAAACTCAATATTTTGATGTGTGTGACTCACTGTGATCACAAGTATTTAATTTAGCAGTGGTCCACATGAAAACTTAAATCTGTTCTAAAGGTGTTGTCCTTAATTAGTGATAACTGTGATTCTTATACTTTGTAAGGTTTCATTTTTAAGTTTTGGTCAATCCATATATGTATTGTAAACATTGATGACATTGTGCTCTTGAATAAGGGCCTTTTGGTGAATTTGGGGATGTTCTCTACCAACCCGTTTACAAAAGTCTTTCCATTTGGAATAAGGCGCGTTCCAAAGTCTTTAGGATTGTGTTACCTAATGTATGGGTCCTAGTGGATAAGCTAGACATTGTTTTGGTTCAAGCTGCTCACATACATTATAAGACAGACGCAAACTGATATTTTTTGTCAATTAAAACTAAGTTTCTCATTCAGGAACAAAAAAAAGCCTCCTGATTTCGCCGTCTGCAATCGGACAAAACCATGGCGTGGAAATGAAAAGGTCCCTTTGTGAACTCAAAGGGCCGTTAGAGGTAGCGAGGTTCTTGTTCGAGTTTGTAGTCTTTGTTATCGTGTCCTGACCCAAGGGTAGGAGCAGAATACTGTTGGGTATTTTTGGAGAGCGGTCATTGTAGAACCAGGGAGGGGTAGAATTCTAGGTACAAGGCATATGCCTCAATGTCATGGGGAAAAAAAATGGAGATGGTCTGAAATTATTCAGAGAACCGCTCGCCGGAAGGCGTTCATTTAGTTGAAATTAACGAGAGTGAGCTTTTAACTTAAATCTTGAGCACGCTATTATTTCGAAGGTACATGTACGTTCCTGATTGTTTGTCATCTTTGTTAGGAAGGCATGTCATAAAGCGCCATTTATTGACATCAAATAACTAGAATGTAACGGAAACAGTGGGTAGTGCACAGTATATAACGCTTCTGTTGAATCTCTCATGCAAGTGCTATTTTTCATGTTTTTGAGGGTGTTTTAGTGCTGGAACTTTCCATTGGGTCGTTTTGCTAAACTTATCAGATGTGGAAACCATTTGAGTCCATTTTTCTTTCTTATAATGACCACTGAAATGCAAATGTATAGTCCCCCAAAGATTGCAACTTCAAAAGTCAAACGAAGGACCTTTGTCATAAATTTAAAATCCTGGATATTAAATTGTGATTGGGCACATCATGTTTTGAAACTTGTATAGAATATTTTGTTGAGAAGTATTTATTGCTTTGTGGGTCCATTGTCCAATTTTGGCGTTTTTGCACAATGTGGTGCGTACCTAATGTGGGTCAGTACCAATGAACCATTAATACTATTTAATTGTAACACTTTTGTTAAACTTGTTCTCGCCCAAATTTCTCAAAAAAATAGAAACAAATATTATTCTGTGTGTGTGACAAAATTTAGAGACAAACTTTCGTAAATATTGAGAGAAAGTTACTTTGTATATATATTATTAGTTTGTTCAGGTTGTTAATATTTGGTAGACAAATAGTTAATTTTAGATGAAGGGAATCAATAACGTAATAAGTTCCCAAACAATGTTTCAGTGATTTTACTGTATTGTTTTAGAGACAACAGACGCCAACACTAAGTTATGGTTCATTATTGGACACATTGCAATAATACTAATAATATACTCACAAATAATTCCACACTAATAACCAGATGAAGAGATAAACTGAGTTCCATAGTTCCATTAATCACTTCTTCCATAATTTCCATTTCAATGGACTGGTTGTTATGCTTTTAGTGGACCATATAATGTTGTATTTTTTTTTTTTTTTACTTAAATTTGTTTTGTTGCACAGCCAAAAATATTGAATGAAGTTTTATTACTCATTTGCCTCAGGTTTTGCTTCTCTGCAACAAAAGATTGTGTGTGATAATTTACAAAGTCGCCATTTTGTGTTTGGTAAATGATTTCGGGTACTACCTACTGAGTTCTCAAAGTTGAAAACGCCAAACAGTATCCATCTTGGGACCATCTGTATTTGGAATGAAACTCCCCAGGTGCTCTTTAGGTCCTTTGAAAAGCTAAACTCATTAGCTTATACTTAAGCATGAATTCCTCCTTGTTTTCCAAGAATCTGCAGTTCCCAGCAGAATAAAAGGATCAGTTTGACCCTATAGATCCATTTTGCTTTTTCTAATTTTGGCTAGCCCTTGACCACATGTTCGCGCATGCCCGTTTGTGTTGGTCATCATGCCTGCAAAAATTGCTTTCACATCATACCCCCCATGTGCCAGACAATGAATGGATAACCCTCTAAGCCTGCCAGTCCTGCCATAAGGGCATATTCTTGGACCCTTTTATGGCCGTTGGGCTCCCCAGCAGAAGTAACCTAAATCACAACCATGGTACTATCTGTAAATGCACTGTTTTCAAACTATCATCCTTTTCCTTCATAAAATCACACGTAGAACCTATTTTCAGTAGGACTGAATACGAAATTTATGTTTTTAGCCTGGATTCCAATAACTTGACGAAATAGCTGATGCTTGTTTCCTGCAAATTTTGGGACTGTTAATTATAGTTTGATTTAGGTTGATTTAGTTTGAATGGTTCATATTCAGGTTATAGAGATAGATGGTCCAGTGTAGGGCAGCCAGATTTGTTAAGGGCAGTTATCAACATTCAGCGAGTGTGACAGAAATGCTCCACTCTCTAAATTGGGACACCTTGAGGTCCAGACGCGAAAAGTTATCTATGGGATTATTCAAACATTTTAATCTTTCTCCAAATTCGCATCTTGTTTCCCATATATTAACGCCTGATGACCACTCTAAGAGTAGACATAATCACTCAAATTCTTTGACCAAGCTTCATGCCAAGACAGATGCTTACTATTGGTCCTTATTTTTGCATGCGATTAGACGATGGAATAACCTACCTGGTGATTGTTGGTTATTTTAGCAACCGACAGCAGGTTGGCACACAGTTCTGGCACATGAAGAACATCTTTTACCTTGATTGGGGCATTGTTGTGAACACACAGCAGTCTCAGCATCGCCTGTCCCTTTCCAAATTTCACCATGTGGACACACCACAAGGCTTAACCTCAAGGTCTCTTTAGTTTATTAAAGTTAAGAAAAAATGCCCCAAGTCCCAGGGCTAAGTGTTACGACAGGTCAACAGCACAAGGGAAGTGATTTTTGGGTATTTGGTGAGCAAAGGAAATTTGTGTAATTACCATTGTCCAGCATTTATTCTGCTGATTTAAGCGTGGTTGTTGATTTTATTTCGAAAATAACAACAGTGATTCTCCTGATTTAATAAAATTTCAATATAACAATGGTGTCCAAGTCGCTACTGACGTAGGAGCATTCTCCTGAAATTGGGTACGACCCGCTACCATATGGCATTTATTTGCTGACTGTAGGGTACTGAGTTGAATTGAATTGAATTGAATAGGTGCCAAGTAAACATACTTGCCTATGATTCAATGGTGTTTGTACATCTGTTAAATTGATATGGAATTTCATTTAATAGTATATTTAAGATTATTTCATTCGATGCAGTGGAGTTCAACGTACTCTTCTGTGGCATGCAGTTCTATATTTCTGAATGATAACTGGATTTTTTAATATCTAAAAGTCATGTAGTAAACAAGTTATGATTTTTAATGCAGTGAAGTATTTGGAAGATTTTAAAATTTGGACTGCTGTTATGGCTTTTTCCTCTTCAATAACTGAGATAAGATATAAAATATAGCATTTATGAGGAGAAAATAGATGTTTTAAATATCCACTTAAGGGTTTGTTTGAAGATGTTTCTTCAAATAGCACATTTCGTTGACCAAATATTTCCTTAAAATAGATATTAGAAGACGATTGGTCAGTTAGCTGACCATAACTAACTTCAGGTATTGGAAAATGAGTGCAATAAACTATAACAAGTGAAACAACCATGTGCAGGTTTTGGATTCTCATGATCTCATGATTTGTATATAAAATGATTCCCACATTTTTTTCCTACCATAAACATGAAACATAAAATATTAGGTAAAATCAAAATAACAAACGGTTTTGTTGAAATTAACGAATAAATAAATTTTGTCTGGAACATTTGGAAGCAGGACTCAACTCATCATCAGTTTTTATTTTGGAAATTCTAACCTGAGGGTGATTTTGAAAATAGTAGACCTTTAAAGCAGTTCAGCGCCTATTTAAGACTGGTTTTCATTTTTCTTGCAAGTGCCTTAATCGCCGATTAACTCCTAAAATGCGGATAAAGTGAGCATAATTGGGAGTTATGCAGGGAAACCTGCTTTTGCCGGTTGCAGGATTTGCATCAGATGCTAATAAACCGTGATGTGAGAAGGAGCGTGGGAACGGTTCCCAAATGGTGTAATGAGAACATTTGAGCTCTTTGTAGGGACCTCTGAACCCATCGTAGGCCCTACTGTGTTTCTGGCTTTGTGAACAAAGGGCCTTATGCTGAATTCTCTAATTAGGGAATGCCCATTGGTCATCCTTTCAAATTGGCCGTTTTTTCTTGAGATGTACATTGTGGAAATGTTTGCTCTAATTGACTTAGAGCAAACATTCGTGTTTTTAGAACAGATTGCAACCGTGCAAATTCCCATTGGCTCATTTGATAACAGCATGCCAGTTGGTCCATTAATTTCAAAGGTCACGAAGAGCTAAATAGTGAGAGCTTTACGTTTGTCTTAATGTCTTTAAAGAAACGTTATCCCGAGAATTTGCTTCCACAAACATTTGATAAATTTCCTAAAAATGACCACGTTTCTAGGGAAAAATGAGGTGGGGAACCGGCGAGGTGGAGGGTCGGTTAAAGCACGAACCGAAGAAATATTTTGGGGGGGACGGGGGGGGGGTCAGTCAGCAGAATTCATAGGGGCTTGGCCGCTGTCCACTTCACGCCGGTGTGTACCCCATACTCATGGTCAGAAGCGCAAAAACGACCCTGTGGGGAGGGGGGTTAAATTGCTTTTTTGTGCAGAGTGCTAAGGGGTAGGGGTGCGAGGGACGGGCCCGAGGTGGACCCCGTGGAAGTGACCAGAACACTGGTATAGCGTGGGAATTCAAAAGAAAGTGAAAAATGGGAGGGATCAAGAAGAAAAAATGGCGGGAAAAGATCCAAAACAGTTTGTTGTACCCTGCTACTGACCCTGTGGAAAATTCCTTGGGTCATCGGGGTTTCAGTTCAGGGGGGAAATGCAACAAAGAAACTTGACGAATTTTTCGGCAAATTAATTATTAGTAAGTTGAACTTACCTGTGACGCGCATCTCAAGGCAATGCTTGAGCTCAAAATGGATTTGGATATACCAATCATTTATTCGGTGAATTAGAAAAAAATCGCTATTTTATAGACAAACATTGTTGTTTCTGCTGTTGTAACTTTTAGTCCCGTTGACTTCTGCTTCGGTAAGTCCTTCATCAGTTTCCACCATTTTATTGTTCATTGTGTTGACGTGACATTTTTTTTTGTTGTTGAAATTTTTTGAAATTTTCTCTGAAAAACAAAGTTTGTCCAAATTGTTTTAACTTTTGATTAAGTCGGTATGTACGTACAAACTCGATGGACATCGATTGGGTTTTTTTTATTGTAGGGTCGCAGCACAACATGTTGTGCTCTCATCTCCAAATATGTTTTTATCAGTATTCATGTATACATAAACTAAAAATGTCTAAGGTTTTTTGGCTTTTGTATTGAAATAAGTTTGTTCGATATGTACCAGGAAGACGCAAATGTATATGAATTCATGTAAAATTTAACGATCGCGATGTCGCCCACATATCATGGAACATCGAGACTATTGACCGAGCAGAGATGCTTTCTGTGCTATTCTTGGAAGAAAAGAGAAGAAAACGTCTCTTTTCATGGTCAAATGAGTGATATGAACAAACTTGAATATTTTGAACAAACTTGAAAATTTTGAACAAACTTGAACATTTTGAACAAACTTGAATATTTTCAAAATACTCGCTGTTTGAGACTCCCAAAACTTAGTTTACCTGCATTGATAAAGTTTGAAAAACAAACTAATGCAGCATAATCATGACAATTTTAAAAATTGACTGGTTTTTATTTTGGTTTATCTTTCTTCTTATTTTAAAACTTGAAATTCTATACCTGAAATACTTTTTTGTGTCAGGATTTTATTTGCTTTCATTAATTGAATGACTTCATTATGGTTGATCAGACTTGAAATGTTGAATCAAACATTGAAGTTCAGCTTATTTCTTGAATTTGTATCCCAGTATTTTATGACAATTTAACTCGTCCAATTTAGAATTTAATCAAAAGATTTTGCTGAATTAGAGGTTCAATGAATTTATTAAATGGTTGTGTTTTTTTTCCATTGAGTGTAGGTCTTACTTCCAGTGGCGGCTCGTAGCTAAAATTAGTGGGGGTGCTGCTCCACACATTTGTAGCCTTTGTTTTAAAATTGTGTACAACAATCAACTCCACGCCGCTGGAACTGTGAAGCGCACAGTTCCATACAAAGATTTTTGTATCAACTGGGGGTCGACTACTAGTTACAAGTTTTAAAAAAATAATTAAAGAAAAAAGTATTCATTATATTAAAATGTATCGGTAATATGAATTGGAAATATGGGGTGCTGCAGTTCCACAGTGCCTATACGCGAGCCGCCACTGCTTACTTCGAACTTTGTAGAAATAGTTAAACTGATGCTGCTCCACTAATTTTTAGCCTTTGTTTTAAAATTGTGTACAACAATCAACTCCACGCCGCTGGAACTGTGAAGCGCGCAGTTCCATACAAAGATTTTTGTATCAACTGGGGGTCAACTACTAGTTATAGGTTTAAAAAAATAATTAAAGAAAAAGTACTCGTATTAAATTTTATCGGTAATATGAAGTGGAAATAGGGGGTGCTGCAGTTCCACAGTGCCTATACGCGAGCCGCCACTGCTTACTTCAAACTTTGGAGAAAAAACTGTGAAGCGCACAGTTCCATACAAAGATTTTTGTATCAACTGGGGGTCAACTACTAGTTATAAGTTTAAAAAAAATAATTAAAGAAAAAGTACTCGTAATCATTTTATCGGTAATATGAAATGGAAATAGGGGGTGCTGCAGTTCCACAGTGCCTATATGCGAGCCGCCACTGTTTACTTCGAGCTTTGGAGAAATAGTTAAACTGGTGCTGCTCCACAAATTTTTAGCCTTTGTTTGAAAATTGTGTACAACAGTCAACTCCACGCCGCTGGAACTGTGAAGCGCACAGTTCCAGACATAGATTTTTGTATTAACTTGGGGTAATACATAATTAAATAATAGATATAATTAATGAATAAAGTACTCATTATATTAAATTTTATCGGTAATATGAAGTGGAAATAGGGGGTGCTGCAGTTCCACAGTGCCTATACGCGAGCCGCCACTGTTTACTTCGAGCTTTGGAGAAATAGTTAAACTTGTTACTTATATAAGGGTCCGTTTACACTTTCATCCATTGAATATCGCCATTTTTTATGGATTTTTTTTGGCGAATCCGGAAGATTGCTTGTTGTTCGAAGGAAGATTCTTGACATCGATTATTTGATGAGGCCTAATTGGACAGAATTTCAAACATCTTCATTTTTAAAAAATGTTTATCAATTTTTTGTGTGGTATAAAACTGCATTCCTCCCCTCTTTTATCACTGGCAGGCATATTAATCCACACCACACCCCTGGCATACCATCTACTTAGTCATAAAATAACTCATGCCCCGTTCTTACGCAAGGTGGATATCGGTTGCTAAACGCCATCATAATTCCTCGCTCCGTAAATATACGTCACGGTGGAAAATCCTCCTGTAGAGACGGCGCTCTGGCTGGAAGCCTTTACCAGTTGATATCCAACGTTTGAGTCCGTTTTGGGCTTGAACTTAAAGGCGAACGCCCATATGCCCTTTAGGTTGGCCTGTTGCTTCTATGTTCACTTGCACAACGGGTCCCAGTGAATCATGACGTCATTTGAGCAAAAGCTTTAAAAAATAATATTATTTCTAAGCCACAAAGTTAGTTTTTAGGTTTTATTTTTAATTCAGGGTAATTAATATATTGTACATAAAGACTGTAAACAACTCGTTATGGGCATGACATACGATCTAATAGAGAAACAATGATATTCAATAACAAAAGCGATTGCTTTATGAAAATGTTGCACTCCATAAAGTTTTGGTTGTAGAAAAAAAAAAGTTGCAAATTATATCCCCTTCAGTCACCTTGGAAACATTTGTGGCTCTCATGTTTTGCACTGTGTCATTGACAATAAAGTAATAGTAGGATTATTACTACATGCTGGAAACATCTGGACACATATTCTAAATGGATATGTGGCAACATTTTCTGATTAGATTCGTCAACATTTGAGTATTTTGATTTTCAAGATGGATACTTTTTTGTTTTACAGCAAGGGTCGTACAAAAATGCAGTACCCGAAACACATTAAATGTTGTAATTTCAATGTTTTTCTTTGTTTAACAGGACACAAAGAATATTTTAATTTATCTTCTAAAAATTAACAATAAAATCATCTAAATTTCCAAAAAAATTGAATACTAAAAGTGAATTTTTCTCCATTTTTGATCACAGCGGACACAAATGTTTCCAATCTGTAAATATTGATCGGGTATCAACATTTTTTTTTAAATCAGCACTATCAGGGACATGTATATACTTCAATTCTAAAGTTTCGAATTTTTTTAAGCACCTTAAAGGCTTCAAG
This sequence comes from Ophyiulus pilosus, assembly GCA_033995625.1. Classification (NCBI taxonomy): domain Eukaryota; kingdom Metazoa; phylum Arthropoda; class Diplopoda; order Julida; family Julidae; genus Ophyiulus; species Ophyiulus pilosus. The sequence goes on from JAUJYV010001127.1 coordinate 16,919, forward strand.
GTGCTTAAAAGCCATATATTGATAAGAAATATATATAGTGAAGCCTCGTATAACAGATTGTCGCGTCACAAGACCGCCTCTAGTGCAAATTCTGTGGTTTTATTGTTGAAATCCTCCAATGATAATTAAATAGGCCCCAGAAGGCAGCACGAATAAAAGGGGCCGCTTATGGGACCATACATTAACATTTTGCCTTCTGAAAATTTAATCATTTGAAAAACATACTTGATTATCACCTCATGCAGAGGCCCTTATTCGAAATTGAGGAACTTTTCCTCATTTTTACTATAAGGCGAAATATATTAATTATTGGGTGCTTTTATAAGCAGAATTCTCTTCACATGTAGCACCTATAATTGCATTTTTTTTTTTTAATAAGTGGAAAAAAACACGTTTTCATGCCCACAATTGTAAGCAAACTAGAACTGCCGCCATCTTGGAAGCGCCGTTGTTATACCGTACAGCTTCTCATATATGCAATCAATGAATTTTTCACTTCCGGTGCATTTTAGTTTAGCCGAATTTTCACGAAATGAGCGATGTTACCACAAAATAACGGCCGTTTTTAAAATTTACCAGAATAAAATGTTGTTTTTGTCGATTTGTTGGACACTTGCAAGGCAAAAAGTAATGTTTTCAGAATTTTTTCACACATTTTTTAAAACTTAAAGTTGAAGTTGAAGTGGATGTGAATTTGTATCAGATAGATGTTGATAGAAAGGTCTTTCTGGTATTTGTAACAATGTTTGGTTTTCAAGACGTGATTGTGAAGTGATTGTGCAAATGCAAGCGTAAAAATCCTGATAATTCCAAATTAAAGTGAATTGCTACATATATGCAATAATGTGAAAATTTGAATTTTCTAAAATTTTTGTAATAAGACATCGAATGAAAGGCATGTCTAGAAATAGAGGGAAAAAACGGTTTTAGGGTCCACACTTGTAAGCAAACTATAACTGACGCCATGTTGGAAGCGCCGTTATTATACCATACAGCTTCTCGACATATATGCCATCAATGAATTTTTCACTTCCGGTGCATTTTAGTTTATACAAATATTCACGTTTACGTGGGAAATGAGCGATGTTACGACAAAATAACGTCCGTTTTTGAAATTTTCCATAATAAAATGTTGTTTTCGTCGATTTGGCAAAATGATGATATTTGTAACAATGTTTGGGTTTCAAGACGTTGCTTCTCTTGTGCAAATGCAAGCGTAAAATCCAAATATGCAATAATGTGACAATTTGAATTGTTTTGATGAGATTTATTCATTTAATAGCCGTTTCATGCAGTTCTGATACTTGATTTTGTCCTTTCAGTTCGGTTTTTGAAGTTGGATTAAGCCGGCAAAATTGAGTTTTTCATCGACGACATCATGCCAGGTAAATGAAATTTTCAGTTTTAAATTCATCATTGTTGGGAAAAATAATCCCTGTCAAATGTAATCGTCGATTAAGTACAATCTGTGTATAACTGTTGAACTCGATGACAAGGACACATTATTTTTAATCTTCAAGTTGATTCAGGGGCAAATAAGCCCGTAAATGGGAAACGTTTATGAATTTACAAACATTGCCATTTATCGGTTTTTGAGAAGTTTCTAAGGATGAGTTTTACGAGAAATTGAAGGGCGATTATTCTTTTTTAATTTACTTCATAAATGCACATCGGGGAGTTCCTAATCCTCAGATATTTAGAAAACGAATCATTTCAGGGTCGAGTGCAGGATACGGTCTGTTAAATTTAGGTCCTAAAGTTAATCCAGTGAACACTTAAAACAATACGTTCGGATATTAAATAAACCGAGTATTTGTTTATCATATTATGTGAGGCCTTCAGCAGTTTGGAATATGGGATTTGGACAGAATTTATGTACATCTGCGCATACACTCGCTACTTTCTGCGCATGCGTATATTAACCAAATAATCCAAATTGGTGTTCAGTTGGGATGAAATCAATTTCGTGATTACAGCTATTAAACGATACTCGGATTAGAGAGTTTCAGCCATCCAACGTTATCGTTTCGTTAACGTTGGATGGCTCAAACTCTCTAATGACAAATCAAACTAGCCAGATTTAACGTGTGGCTAATGGGGACCACCATCTTTTTTGGACGATTTATACAACGTCGTTTTAAGATGACAACGTAATCTTAAGGGAAATATAGAAATGAGGGCATCAAAGCGTGACGTCATTGTGTCGTAGAAAGATAACGTAGCCCATGCAGCGTTGACGTGGGAAATCCGGGATTTCTGTGACTCCAAGGGGGATTTCCGTATTTAAACTGGATAAAACTGGCGTAAACGTGAAATAATGTGCGTTCTTACATGCATTTAAGTACTTTTTAAGTAGCTACATTTTGATTTGCGAATTTTATATTCTCATGTTAAATTACCGCCTAATTTGCGACGAACTGAAATTTTTGCTGCGAGTTTTACTAAAAACAATTACAAGTTTTAACATATTTTTTTTTGGCGAGTTTTAATGGAGAGATTCATTATTAAGGTCCATTTACACACGTCCGTTCAGTATCAGAACTGATGACTTAAATTCGCTAAACGTCTTTAGTGTCAATGTATTGTCTTTTCATCAAATTCTTTTGAAACAAGTCCACAAGTTTGACGGAGTGCTTTGAAACGGACACGGAACGGATGTGTGTGAATGGACCTTAAAAGACGTATACGAACGGACTATCGTTTTTTAACACATTCAAACGATAACTGCTTTTGATGAAACTGAAATTTTTGCTAAATAACCGCGAGTTTTACTAAAAACAATTACAAGTTTTAGCATTTTTTTTTTGCGAGTTTTAATGGAGAAATTCATTGTTAAGGTCCGTTTACACACGTCCGTTCAGTATCAGAACTGATGAAATAATTCGCTAAACGTCTTTAGTGTCTTTTCATCGAATTCTTTTGAAACAAGTCCACAAGTTTGACGGAGTATACTTTGAAACGGACACGGAACGGATGTGTGTGAATGGACCTTAAAGAGTATACGAACGGACTATCGTTTTTTAACAAATTCAAACGATAACTGCTTTTGATATGAAATATATGTTACTATTTTAACCCGTGGATGCCCTTATACTAGAAATAGCCAATAAATTGGTCCTAACTCGACATCAAAATTCAGTCTTCTTTTTTGATCGGCTGCTCTGACGTTGCTATTGGTTCTGATGTGATGTTTATTTTAGGGGCGTTCATTAAATACTCAATAACACGCGCATTGGTGGACGTAACGCGTTTCAAGATTCTAGTAAGATGGATTTCATTTAAAGCACGTATCAGGGCCCCACAAAAAAAATATTTAAAAAAAAAGCGTGCATTTTGTTAACTTATCTTCTTCGCCTTTTCAAAGGGCTCAGGGCATTGGCACCAAGTTTTCGTGGAAAGTCTGCAGGTGGCACCCGAGTGTCCATGGACTTAATCTCCGTGAATTTGACCCGAATTGTACCTTGTCCATTGTGCGATTATTTAGGCCAAAGAGGACCCAAACCGAGCCCTAATTTTCAAAAGATGACATCCCGGAAGAACCTTGTCTATTATGCTTTTGGCAACGTATACCTGGACTGGCTTGGGATTAAATGGAACGACTTTAATGATTAAAAAGCAGGACAAATTAAAGAAATATGGCGGGAAAACTGCGAAACGCAGAATCGAGAATTAAAATCGATTTCTCTGGATATATGTACGTCTTCTTCCCTTCCCACGAACCTTTTTTTTTCTCTCTCTCTTTTTTCTTAACCTTTATTCCTCTAGAATCTCAATGGCAGCAGCGCCATGCCACTGCTATATCGGCAATTAATCTTAATTATCAAGCGAGTCAGGTAGGTGGGAATATACTGATAGCAGAAGTGGAAAAATCCATAATGTGCTTGCCTTATATCAGGTCCCAGAGTATGTGGAGTATAGGGCCGCTTAGGATCGTAACTCCTGCAGCTTGCTATTCTCGGGCCCCATCAAAACTCAAAGTAGGCTTGTTTTGTATGCCTAATACGTCGCATTTAAAGGGACCCATTGGCAATCTCTATGCAATCGCGTAATGGGCTTAAAGGTCCTGGGGCCGAATTCTAACGGCTTTTCTTGTCGTTGTTATATTTCGCGAAATATATTTTATATGACCGTGCGAATTTTGCTAAAAGGCGTCTTCTAAATTATATACAAGCGATTATTTTTGGTGAGCTTTGGGGCCGAAAATGCAGGGTTTAGACCTACAATTCCCTTAAACATATCATTTTCCGCATTTTCAAACCTGTAAATGTGAGGACTTGTTGGGAATTTTCGGAAATGTTTATATTTGATTCCGGCGTGTAAATTGTTCGTGACGCGTAAAAAATGTTCATATTATAACAATTCTGCGAATTTTTTGTGAATTGGGGCAAAGTATATAGTGGTCAAATATATATGACCTGAGAGCATATTTTCGACAACAATTTCGGCACCGATCGTTTGGGTCACGTGCAGACTCGTGCAAATTGACCTAAGAAATTTTTGGCCAGGATTTGCATGACAGTGAGTTGGTTACTTGTGTATTTTCTTGAAATTTGAGATTCTCTGTGGTAAACAGACCTCAAGCCGGGGTCATTAGACCTACTTTTAGG
>JAUJYV010001128.1:0-21475 GCA_033995625.1 Ophyiulus pilosus
TTTCGCTCGCTCGACGGCTCGTATCTCAAATATCTCGTATGTCAGGGCACTCGTATCTCGAGGTACCACTGTATGTACATATGTGGATGATCTTCATTGAGCAGCGCTGTAGCTTTCTTATAAAACACGTTTGAGCGGCAGATTCCAACGTATAGGAATCGGATTTTCGTGCAATTTAAACCCTTTAAACGGTATCATTTTTATAATATTTTCTCGTCATCAAAAATACAACATTTGAACGATCAAGACAAAAGCAGGTATCATTTATTATAAAACCGTATAATTAATTTTAGATGAAATTTAAACCATATTTGCATACATGATTTCAACAACAGTTCTCAAACTCTGTATATTGGTGATGTTCGTGAACTTTTCGTTTTTGATTTCATGGAGGTATCAAATGTGAATGAAGGGCACGCTGAACAGTGAGTCAAAGTCAATGATTGTCTTCAGGCCGGAGGCTGGCTACCCACATGTGGGTAAATTATCTTGAATATGGAAGGATTTACTTTACATTGAAATACGAAATAACAAAAGCAGTGAATGGGCTTACGATCAGTGATATTTCCAAACACGATTCTTTTTGGAAATAACACATGTTTCTGTAAAAGTGTTAAGCTGGGTCTCCACCAACTGAGTCGTGATGTTTTGACTCAAATGTTGCAAATAAAAGTTCACCTTTAATACCACATGTCCTTGTTAAATCTGCAACAAAAAGTATGATACCGTGTTGTAACCACCAAACGAAGCAAAAAAACCGGATGCAAGTGAGTCCAGTTTATGGCGCTTCTACCAATTAAGACTGTCTATGACGGCACGTGCGTCGTTGACACCCTGTATTAACAACGATGCACGTGTATGTACTATTTCCTGCAATTGTTTTAATTTGTATTGCTGTGTAGTTTGTAATTTGTAGTCTTAATACCCGTTATTATAGAGTTTGAGCAAGCCAACGTTAACGTAACGATAACGAGAAAAACAACATTGGCTGGTTCAAATGTTTCTATTAATACAGGGTGTCAACGACGCACGTGTACTTAAATTTCGATAAATTAAGACGACTTCTGACGGCTTAGCCGAGAGCAGCTACATCTTTTCACTTTGATGTGGACCGGCTCCCGAGCAATCGTCGAAATGAGTCGGGGAAACATGTTTTGGGAATTGAAAACGTGTCATAATTTCACTCATACGTGTGACAGAAATGGGGTAAGGCAACATTTTCAACAGGAAACATGGAGTATACTCAGATGAGTATACTGGTGGAGATCCGGTTTTACAATATAAATTAAATATATCTAAATAATTCAAATTGCGGTCCTTTTACCGTTTGGAATGCAGAATTGTGTAGCTTTTTGAATACATAAACTTATAAGTTATAATATCAAGACAATTCTATTATGCTTTTGTTTATTTATGATTTCCTGAAAGTTCTCGGATTTTTTTAAACCTTTCTTGAATGAAAAGCAATACCATACAGAACTTGTTATGCTTATTTTGGTGTTACAATTTTAGATGCCCATACATTGATTACTTGAAATCTTCGATTGAATTTTGTGACATCAGTTAATTGTAACGAATGCAAATTACAAAATTATGGTAAGGAAAAGTCGAGAATCTGACATCAGAATTATCCAAAATTAAAATAAGAGTCCAGTGTACATTACATGTATACAGTACCGTCAGATTCTGAATTGATTGAAAATACGTATCACAAACCAAATTAAGACTTTATTTGAGAATTAAACTGTTAATTTACATTTTACTTAAATACAATTCTGATATTATCAATTTAATTTCAGATAATACACGTTTATATAAAAAATACTACTGCTTTAATATTTATTTGACAAAATAGTAACTACTTCTAAAATACCTGGCAATTTTTTTTTGTTAGCTTCTAGCTTAAATACTTTGCGACCTCGTATACCTTTGGAATAAGATGTATATACTATTATATTAAAAAATAACCAAATGCCTTCCTGTATTAAATAATTATTTAATCAGTGAACCTTGGGTATTAATTTATTCAGATTTTATTATGATGTATATTTTATATTAAAAAATAACCAAATATCTTCCTGTATTAAATAATTACTTAGTCAGTGAACATTAGGTATTAGGTATTTATTCAGATTTTATTATTTTTTATTTCATTGTCTATAATTAACTTTCCGATTAACTAGTTCTCAAAATCCTAGGAAACGTATAAAAGGTGAAAATGGAACCAAATGCTGCCATTATCTATAGATTAGGACATGATCAAAGGGTGTAAAAAAGTTTTATTTGCTGGAAAATGTCTTTCAAACGTTGGGCAATAATATTGGAAGGGTTAATTATAAATCGAAAGTGCAAAAAATGTGAAAGGGATTCGAGACCTTTGAACAGGGACATTTCAAAAGGTGATTCTTTTTAAAAAATGACACGTGTTCAAAGCTCTGATATTTCACTACCACGATCTTCCTTGAAATGAAAATGTTAAAATATATAAAACATGATTTTTCCTATTTTAAAAAAATATACGCGTTTCCGTTTAATAATTAACGAAGCCAAAGTTCTGCACGCCTCAATCGAGATCCTCAGCAATCCCACCAGTTAACCCAGTGTCATTTCACATGTGGATCTTTCAAATATTTAGATGAGCGGTAATTGTTTTTTTATTATGTGGTTTTAAAACTTACCATTTCTGCTTTTTGAAAAGCCTCATAAGCCAAAGATCTGATTTGAACAAATAAACAGCTAATTTAAGGTTTCTTTAATGTAATTCTTTCATTTTTAAATCAAAATTAATAAATTTAAAAAAAAAATAATAAGCAGTTCTGAAATATTCACTACAGATCAGTTTTTAAAATTTTAAATCGTTTTATTATATTTCAAATACAACTCAATGACATAATATGACATAATACACATGAAAACACATTTTAAATTCAACAAAACTTCATTATTTACAAAAACAAATAAATGTTTACATGCATGAATAATTAAAAGCAAACAAAATATATGATTAAATTTCACTCGTTTAATTTCACTCTCTCTGCTTGAAAAGAAGTCTGATATTGTTCAATGTCAGTACTAACAACTCTAATTTTCTGCACAAATCTTGATCAGCACTTTTTTAAACCTGCATATTTGGCGAGCAACTCTTTGTCTTTGTCATCGCTCATGTCTGAATAAAGTTTGGGATGTCCAATTTCCTTCAACATTTGGGCAGCTCGTCCAACTTTGTACATGATGGTGTGTTGAAAGTTGGCTGTCAGGGAACTTCTTGTTCCACTCTTGTAGTGGAGAAAAGTGCTTGGCACTGAGCGTTCTGTAAAGGTACGATTTAACTGGTTTTTCGATGAACATTTTTTGTTCCAAGTAACCGAAGATAAGGTCCTGAAACTTGCAAAATGCTCTTGAAGAAAAAAGTTTAATGCATTATCCAAGATGCAAATCAGCTGCGTGACACTCTCTCGTCAGCCAGTGATAAACAGTCTCCAGATTGTATGTCTGAGCTGGAAGGACGGTGTGACATGCAGTCGTTGTAGACCCTTCCATTCGGCAATGCAGCCTCGGTGTTAACCAGACGTCGGAAACTGGATTTTCTTTCCGAATTTTCGATGTCTTTCTCGTAGCTGTCCCAGTTTTTCCGGTTGAGCACTGTCCTGATGGAAGATGGTATCTTCTTCAGTAGACAATCAATGTTCCGCTTCTGTTTTTTTGCCTTCTTCTGAAGCTCAAGCACTGTCGCTTCCAGGTTTTTGTTCTTGCACTGGAGATTTTCGATTTTCGAGTTCTGGGCGTTGATCTGGTTGTGTAGATTTCCAATAATCTTCTCGAAAGTCGTTCTAGACCTTGCTTTGGCCCGATGGCAACATGCAATCTCGACGCGCAGTTCGCGTACGAGGATATAAGAGTTTTCCAAACATTCAAGGAGGATTGGATGTTCACTCTCCAAAAGATCCAACTCATCTGCCAAGCGTTGGAATTGAATTAAATCGATTCCATCTGCAGATATATCCTGAACTCGGGATGTATGGGCACCCATTGTTGAGAAAACTTGGCTAGTTGAAAATTTTGTTTAAGAGTGATAAAGAGACCCTGTTCACTTGTTGACTATTTCTTGTCTGATGAAGTTGGAGCAGTAGGGTTCGACGTTATATAGGTGCAGTAAACAAAAGGGCATCAAAAGTGAAGGCCTATATCCTGCTTGCCATATATAGGTCAGGTCCAAAGTTTAAAAACAATGGTTAATTAAATTTCTATTTTGGTGACGATAGTGACCTTTTAAAATTTGATTCCATAGCCGTAGCAATGATCAATAGGCAGGCTGATGACTATGACTAGTAGGTTAAGACCAAAGGTTGTCTTCAGACAGTCACCTGGCGACCCACATGTGGGCTATATGGAATCCGGAAGCCGTAAAGGGGCCAAGTGACCTTCAATCAGTATTATTTTGAAACGTGATTCTGTTGGAAAAACACCTCTTTCTATAAAATTGTTACAATACAAAGTAAATATATATCGAAAATATTCACATTGGGAACTTTAAATTGTTAATGAATTAGTACAATTATTATATTTATGCTGTTGTATGTTATTTCTTGAATGAAAATAACGCCACACATACAATTTGTTATGCTTATTTTGGCTTTATAATTTTAGATGACCAATGAAATATTTGAAATGTTTAATTGAATTTTGCAGGATCATTTGAAACGAACGTAAAACACAAAATTATGATATGGTAAGGTCGTGAATCAGACATTTCGATTTTTCTTCTCTGCCTAAAGCTACAGATTTGACGAATTTAATTTCGAGTCACGTGTATAAGTGTTTTTATGATAGCTTCTAGTTTAAAAATCTCATATAACTTTAAGCCTGGATGCGTATTTTATATTAAAAAAGAATGAAAAATAGTTATGTATTAATTAAAATCTGTGCAAAAAGTGAGCATATAAACTTTACAAAATGTATGTAATTTCTACAAATTCTAGATTGTTAGGTGTTTATTTATTCAGATCCAATTATCTTTTACTATTTATGATCAAGAAATAACTTTCCGATTAACCGGAGACTACATTAAACGAAACTCCTAGTCTTATTATTTTAATTGTTGTTTTGAAAATCTTAAGAAACGTATAAAAGGTGAAAATAGCTCCGAATGCTTCCCTTATCTATATAGGACAAGACCAAGGGGTGTAAAAATAGTTTTATCTGTTGGAAAATCTCTTTCAAACGTTGGGCCCTAATGAATTAAGGGTTCAATTATAAAGCAAAATAACAAAAGCTGTGAAAGGGATTAGAGATCTATGAACGGGGACATTTCATAGGGCGATTCTTTATAAAATGACACGTGCTCACTAACTGATATTTCACAGCAACTTTTTCCTTGAAAAGAAAGATAATTTTGCAAAATATATGTTCTGCATTTCGAATCGTGTTAGAAGATTTCAAATTTAACATCAACGTGTCTGCATAATATTAATCTTTAAAAGGTGCGGTTTTATTATGTCAATAAATTGCAAATGATAATATTTTTAATTTACGAAAATACCAAACACCAATTGTTGTGTGAAATTTAGTTGACTATTATAACGAAAGTAAATTACAAAATTATAATGTATAATGAAAAACTTAAATTCAGACATTGAATTTTATTTTATGATTGCCAACTGCACATTTTTGGAAAAAAAAATTGATTTAAAACTTAATTATACAATCGCATAGTTTACTAATTGGAGACTCGTTACATTGTCATCGTTCCTGATGTATTCAATTCAATTCAACTCGGTGCCCTACAGACAGCAAATAAATGCTATATGGTAGAATAGGGGGGGGGGGGGTCGTACCCAATTTCAGGAGAATGCTCCTACGTCAGTAGCACATTATACATCATTGTTAGATTGAATTTTTACCAAATCAGGGGAAACGCCAGATAGGCTATTGGATATGTAGGGATTGAAATGCTTGGCGCTGTGTTCAACAAGAAATACGCCTACGAAATCTTAAACATATGCCATTTAAAACTAAAACGGCATTATAATTGTTGATGAAGAGCAATTAAGCTTCAATGTTATCTTAGAATGAAGATGTTACTCCGATTTTATTACGGGACTATTAAAGAACGCATTATTATTTGACTTAAAACATTAAGTCACACGAAAGAATTAAGTTACTCACCAAAAGTTTCAGATCAATTCGTGAAAATAAGAACAGTCGTTAAAGACATTAAAGACCTTTGAGCATTAATATTTCAGGATATCAAAATAAGCTCAAATATACATGAAAGCAGTTTTCAAACTTCTAACAATCGTTCTTTTTGACATTTTTGTTTAAATATATGTATACACTCTGCAATTTTTTCAATCTTTCTTACTTCTTTAAATTTTGTTTTAAAACTAAAATTTAAAGTTTGTATTTTGTGGATCATTAAGCAGGTGACTCGATGTGCTTTGGAATGGCATAGGCGCTCAATGACAATTCACACGTGGATCTTTCAAATAATTTAGATGAGCGTTTATTGTTTTTTATTATGTGGTTCATGACAAAAAAGTAAACTTTGGATTTATGTTTTCTTTTAATTTTAGTTAGCTTTTATACTGACTTTTGAAGAATTTTTTTAAAAAAAAATTGGCATTTCAGCTCTTTGAAAAGCCACACAATGCAAAGATCTGATTTGAACACATAAACAGATAATTTAAGGTTTCCTTAATGTAATTCTTTCATTTTTAAATCAAAATTAATAAATTGAAAAAATAGTAATAAGAAGTTCGGATATATTCACTACAGATCAGTTTTTAAAATCAAAAAATCGTTTTATTACATTTCAAATACAACTCAACCATTAACGAGAAATGATATAATACACATGAAAGCACACTTTAAATTCAACAAAACTGTATTATTTATAAAAACAAACAAAAGTTTACATGCATGAATAACTAACAGTAAGCAAAATATACGGTTAAATTCACTCGTGTTACACTCTGCCTAAGGTTGAAAAGAATCACCAATTTCCACAAATCTTGATCAGCACTGTTTTAAACCTTCATATTCGGCGAGCAACTCTTCGTCTTCCTGAATTTCTTCAATGTTAAAGAATTTAGGTTCGCTCATTTCTGTAAATCGTTTGGGATCTGCAATTTCCTTCAACATTTGGGCAACTCGTCAAACTTTGTACATGATGGTGAGTTAAATGTTGGCTCTGTCAGGGAATGGTCAACTCTTGTAGTGGATAAGTGCTTGGCACTGAGCAGTCTGTATAAAGTTACAATTGAACTGGTTTTTCGGTGAACTTTTCTGTTTCAAGTAATCCAAGATTAGGTCCTGAAACTTAAAAAATGCTCTTGCAGAAAACTGTTTATTGCAATATCCAAGATGCAAATCTGCTGCGTGACAGTCTCTCATCAGCCAGTGATAAACAGCCTCCAGATTGTATGTCTGAACTGGAAGGACGTGTTGGCATGCAGTCGTTGGAGATCCTTCCATTCGGCAATGCAGCCTCGGTGTTAACCAGACGTCGGAAACTAGATTTTCTTTCCAAATTTTTGATGTCTTTCTCGTAGCTGTCCCTGTTTTTCCGGTTGAACGCTGTACTTATGGAAGATGGTATATTCTTGTGAGACAGTGAGGAGTCGTGTTTAAAATAAACGGAATCTTTATTCAGATTTAGTAAGCTCAATTCTCGAAAAGAAAGGGATCTTCCTTCTTGCGCTGTCCGTAGCACAATTCTCTTATACAGGCTGCAGCACAATCTTCTTGCACTGTCAATGGCGCGATTTCCTTGAACCGTCTGTAGCACAATCTTCTGGTGCTGGCTGTAGCACAATATTAGTGTACTGTCCGCAGCACTATTCCTCTGGTGATGGTTGTAGTACACTTTTCTGTATCACTACACTGGCTTCAGCACTGTCTATATCTTGAGTGAACTTGCACTTCTTCCTTACCGCACTGGCTTCACCACTGTCTCTGTCTTGAGTACACTTGCGCTTCTTCCTTACCGCACTGGCTTCAGCACTGCCCTTGTCTACTGTGTACTTGCACTTCTTCCACACTGCACTGGCTTCCACTGATTTCATCCGTTGGGCAACTCTTTTTCGCGTCCTATCTCCTTTCTCGCCTCGGCCCTTCTGCCTTGTTTCTTTGTTTCTCCTTTTTTTCTTTTCTTTCTCCCCCTGGTGAGCAAATTCCTTTCTTTCCTTTTTGAGACTTCTAGAAGATTCTGGACTTGATAACCAGTTTTTCTTCATTGGTTGAAATTGGGTAATTACCACTAATTACCTTTAATTAGTGGCCAGTTGCGGTGGTCTGGCGACCTTGGGGTCAAGGTGCGTAGGTTAAGGCGCCAAAATCATGGCCTGTGATTTGGCGGCCTTACAATTCTTCAGTAGACAATCAATGTCCCTCTTCTGTTTTTTTTTGTCTTTTTCTGAAGCTCAAGCACTGTCGCTTCCAGGTTTTTGTTTTTACACTGGAGATTTTCGATTTTGTTGTTCTGAGCGTTGATCTGGTTGTGTAGATTTCCAATAATCTTCTCGAAAGTCGTTCTAGCCCAGAAGAAAATGTACTGCACTATATTCAAATATACTGCAGTATATTTGAATTATTTGAATATAGTGATGTTAATGGCAAAATTTAAAACTGCAGTAATATTGCCATCCCGAACTGCAGTATTACTGCAGTTATACTGCAGTAATACTGCAGTAATACCGCAGTTCAGGATGGTAATATTACTGCAATTATATTTTACAAAAACTGCAATAATACTGCAGTATTACTGCAGTAATACAGAAAAATAACTGCAGTTATATTTTACAACAACTGTATTGGACAAGACCAAAGGGTGTAAAAATAGTTTTATCTGTTGAGAAATCTCTTCAGAGCGTTGGGCTATAATGAAGAAAGGACTTCATTAAAATCCGAAATTACAAAAGCTGGGAAAGGGTTTGGAGGTTGCAAGGACCTCCAATGCAGTTGCAGAAAACACACGATTTAGGGCTTCATGATTTTATATATATTTTACTGCAGACACAACGATTCAGGTAAAACTACAGCACTTAATAACGCAACAGATGAACTCAATATTTGCAGCTATGTTCAGACGTTAGCTTTGGTCCTGGCAAAAGGGCTGATCCTGAGAGGTCTTTTCTGGTTGGAGTCTGCTGGTTGAGAGAGAGATCTTTTTAGGTCTCCCTGGTTTCCTTTCTCTGGTGATGACGTCCAAAAAGGTCCCAGCCAATGAGGGTTGGCTGATGCAACTGCATGCCCATCATTTGGGGCCCAAAGGCTAAAAGGGCAGCTGCAGCGTGTTGCCAGAAAGTCTGTAGAGGTAGCCCCCATGTCTACGAGGGTCGCCATGAGTTACACGTGGGTCAGGGCACCGAGCACGGAGACCTGGAGCTGGAGGTCGTGGTGGCATTAACGGGGGGATGCTGCCAAGCGGGAGGGTCGGCGGTACCATTCCAGTAGCAGGGGGATCTGCCGTCCATGTAAAAGCTGGCACCACGCGGTCAATGGAGACAGTGACTTCACGAGTGCCGTGAAGGATGGTGAAGTGTTTGTCGGTCCTACGGAGGACGGAAAAGGGGCCTTCGTAGGGCTGCTGTAAGGAGCGGCGGATGAAATCCCGTCGAAGAAAGACATGTGACGAGTTGGCCAGATCACGAGAGACGAAAACTGGTGCTCGCGTGTGGTGGCGCACGGATGGGGGGCGAAGGTTAGCAATTACTCGGCGAAGGTCAGTGATGAACTGATGGGGTGACTCATCGGTCGGTGCAGGGGTGAAATATTCATTAGGGTGGTGGACCGGGCTGCCAAAAACCAGTTCAGCAGGTGAGGCGCCGAGGTCGGGGCGGACAGCAGAGCGAATGCCCAGCAGTACTGCTGGGAGTGCTGTGGACCAAGATGTCGCCTCATGGCACATAAGGGCACTTTTGAGATGCCGATGAAAACGCTCCACCATACCGTTGGCCTGAAAGTGATAGGCAGTGGTCCGGATCCGATTAAATCCCGCGAGGCGGCCGAGGCATTTGAAAAGGTCGGCTTCAAATTCCCGTCCCTGGTCAGTGGTCACACGATGGGGCACCCCAAAACGGGAGATCCACCCAGTGAAAAATGCGGTTGCGACGGTCGAAGCCAGCTTGTCGGGGATCGGCAATGCCTCGGGCCAGCGTGTGAAGCGATCAATGCACGTGAGCATGTAGACATTGCCGTTGCTGGGAGGAAGAGGTCCCACAAGATCGATGTGTACATGCTCAAAGCGAGCATTGGGAGGAAGAGTAGGGGCGAGCGGCGCGTGAGTGTGACGATTAACTTTGGATCGCTGGCACGGGAGGCAAGCCCGGGACCAGGTAGCGCAGTCCTTCCGAATGGACGGCCAGACGAAACGTGTGCAAAGCATCCTGGCAGAGGCGCGATTGCCCGCATGTGCCAGGTTATGCAGTGAATTAAAAATAGACCGGCGAAAAGACTGAGGGACCCATGGCCGTGGACGGTCCGTGGAAGTATCACACACAAGCAGCTGCGGAGAAAACCCTGGAAGATGCACCCGTTGAAGCCGGAGACCTGTGTCAGTGCGGGCGAGCCAGGACTGAAGTTCTGGATCCGATGCTTGGGCGTTGGCAATGGCAGTGTAATCCAGCGCCGGGAAAAGCGAAGTTTCAGCGCTGCGGGAAAGCGCATCGGCAACGGAGTTCTGTGAGCCGGCGAGATGACGAAGATCTGCAGTAAACTGGGCAATGCACTCGAGTTGCCGGGCCTGGCGCGGGGATGATGAATCACCGACCTTTTGGAGCGCAAATGTCAGCGGTTTGTGGTCGGTGAAAAGTGTGAAGGCTCTGGCCTCGAGCATATGGAGATGAACTCAATATTTGCAGCTATGTTCAGACGTTAGCTTTGGTCCTGGCAAAATGGCTGATCCTGAGAGGTCTTTTCTGGTTGGAGTCTGCTGGTTGAGAGAGAGATCTTTTTAGGTCTCCCTGGTTTCCTTTCTCTGGTGATGACGTCCAAAAAGGTCCCAGCCAATGAGGGTTGGCTGATGCAACTGCATGCCCATCGTTTGGGGCCCAAAGGCTAAAAGGGCAGCTGCAGCGTGTTGCCAGGAAGTCTGTAGAGGTAGCCCCCATGTCTACGAGGGTCGCCACAAGGGATTCGAGAGCTTTGAACGAGATTAATACAAAGGACGATGCTTTATAAAAATGACACGTGTTCATAGATCCTATATTTCACTGCCACGATCTTCCTTGAAGTGAAAATGCTAAAAAAACATTAGACATGATTTTTACTAGTTTTTTAAAAATTATATGTGAAACGCGTATAATTTTTACGATTTAACCGTTTAATAATTAACGACGCCAAAGTTCCGTACATCCTCAATCAAGATCCCCCACTATCCCACCAGTTAACCCAGAATAGGTACTACCAATACTGCTATCTCACATTTACGTAACGCATATTTGGCTTAACTTACAGACTGGCAAACAATAGCGTTTCGCCAAAAAGAGTGCCAATTAATGCATTTTAACCACGTCTAAGGCCAGTTCCGTTGGTTAAAGCGTCAGGAGAAAAACAAGTCAGTGAAGCCTAATAGGCATAATATGTTATCCTGAATACTTTCCATGCTTTTCCTGTACTTGACGATAACGATTTTTTTTCAGGGTATCCTGTAAATTTGTTAGAATATACATTCAAACATATGTATATTTCAAGGATTTCGAGGCTCATTCAATTCATATTAAAGAACCCCTCGAATGACTAATTACCATAATATTTGTCAAATGAAACAAATTTTCTGAAGAATTTACGGTTTTTTTTAAATAGAATTTTCTCATTAACTGAACTTTCTATAAACGTAGAAAATTCGTATTAACGACAAAATTTATTTTTTTACGTTTCTCAACATCTAAACACTTAACAGAAGATGCTGTAGGTAAAATTAGTCTGGGAACATCGGAATTGTGACTATTGTCACTACCAGGGTTCGAAATTATCTGTCATTAGTCGTATTTTGCGCCTCACTTTTTCACTTATTTTGCTTATATCGTCGCAAATTCCGATGGATGCTCTATATATAAAACTGATTTTTTATTCTATCTTGAAGATGCATTAAAGAAAAACGCGCAGACACGTATTTTTTAAATGAAAAAGGTGTTTATTAACAATAATACATCAAAACGTATTTAGTTTAATTCAAAGAAAGCGAACAAGACACAATTTTATCAAATTTTAAAACAAATATTACTTCGTCAAAAAATATTTCATAACAATTAGTATTTACAAAATTAACATCAACGCAATTTAAAAAAGTTGACATGCATGTATAAAATAAACTGGATTCTCAAAGTTCAATTTCACTGGAAACAATACGAATCATTCTCTGGACGCCAGAAGTTTCACGTTGTGGAGTAGCCCATCTCACTTTTTTTTGAAAATGTGCACTGGTTTTCATGGCAACCGGTGATACACTGTGTCCAGATTTTAATTCGTGGATGGACGCACTTGATAAAATGCTGCCTTTAGAGTTCTGACTGGACAGCGCTGGCGTCTTGGTGTTGGCAGCAGTATGGACACCGGATTTTGCTTTAGAGGTATTGTCTTCCTTCTTGGAGCTGTCCCGTCGTTTCAGATCAACAGCTGCTCTGATGACAGACAGTGGCTTCTCAGGTTGTCCAAAGGTGACTTCCTTCTGCTGCTGGGGCTCATTTGGCTTTGCCTCTGTTGCATTGATATTGCCTCCGACTTCCACGATTGTGGCTTTTTGGGCTTTTGTGAGGCGATAAAGAGAGTCGACGGTCCTGTCTTTACTTAGGGCAGATCGTTCTAGTGCTGCGATCTTTATCTCCTGGTCGTTGTTTTTTTGTCGTAGTTCTTGTATCGTGACGGTCTGGATGTTAATCTGGACGTGAAGAGTGTCGATGGCCCTCTCTTGATTTAGCACAGACCTTTCTTGAGCTACGATTTTTGTCTCCTGATTATTGTTTATTTGTTTGAGATCCTGTATTGTAGCTGTCTGGGCGTTGATCTGATTGTGTAGAGTGTCAATTGTCTTCTACAAAGTAATTGTATATCTTGCTTTTGCCAGCTGGCAAGATACAATCTCAGATCGAAGTTCGCGTATGAGGATAGACACATTTTCCAAATGTTCCAGGAGGATTGGATGCTCCTTCTCCAGAAGAACAAACTCTTCCATCACGTCTTGGAATTCTTCAGAGATATCCTTAACTTGTGATGTATTTTTGGCGCCCATTTTGGAGAAAATTTGCCTTGGTACAAATTTTACTTCAAGAGTGAAAGAGAGACCCTGTTCACTTGTCGACGATTTCTTGTTTGAGTTGGATGGTTCGGTTCGAGTTTATATAGGGGCAGGAGACAAAAGGGCATCAAAAGTGAACGCCTATATCCTGTTGGCCATGCTGGTCAGGTCCAAAGGTTGTTAAAAATTTAATCTGCTGATGAGTCATCTACCCAATTAGGATGGGTCATGAAGGATTAACGAAAATTAATTGGTAATAGACATAGGAAAGGATTAGAGACCTAACCACAATGCAATTTTTTCAGTTTATTTTAAAAATTACACGGGTTTCCGTTATATTTCTCTAAAACAACGTAAGTGTAGTCAATATTCTTCACGGGACATCAATTTCGCCAGTGTGGAAACATGTCTCCAAATTCTTTTTTTTTATTTCAAGCTTGGAAAATATCATACAATTTTAAAGACGCTGCAATTACTTTCAACTTTGTTCAACAGCTTCAGACAAATCTTTTTATGTGAAAATTGCTTTGAAATATGAACGGTTACAATACATAACTCAAAGCTTAATTAAGTAAACTAGTTTTGCCTGAAGTTATACTTCCAAAATATTGATTCGAAGCTCTGTTAAATCATACATCAAATTCTGGGATTTTGTGTTTGAAACTTCTTGATAAGATTCAGCTAAAAGTTCAGGTGAAATTTATGCCACCTTTCATAAATCATCAGCTTTGATTTTCAAATGTCAGAAGTGCATTATAAATGGAATAAAGTGCATCTCAATTAATTACGGATACTGAAAACTATAACCCGAAATATTTCTATTTCATCTCTATATACGATATTTATTCTTATCCTAAATAAACTAAAAAATCCTTAAAAAATTATTTACTATGATTTTTAAGATTTGTTGGCAATCAATAACTTTCCCTGATTAACCGGAACCTCCATATTACTATTATTACTACTTGTATTCTTGTATAAACCGTTTTTAAACTTCTATTTTGGTAACGTTCGTGAACTTTTCAAATTTTGTTCAAAACGGTTTTGAAGGTGAACAATGGACACGCTAATGACCATAAACAGTAGACTTAGGCCAATTGTTGTCTTCCAGCAGCCGGTGTGCGACACACATGTGGGTTATCTTGAATCCTTAAGATTTACTATATGTACATTGAAATATGAAATTACAAAAGCCGTGTGCGGGCCAATAGACCTTCAACCCATGATATTTCCAAACACGATTCTTTTGGAAACAACACCTGTAAAATATTTATATTAAAAAATAACTAATTGTATTTATTCTTTATTAGATAGTTATTTAGTCAGTTAGCTAAATTTAAAACTGTTACGAAATAAAACGATCTATAAATTGGAGAATATCAATTGTTTATTTACTCGGATTTTGCTTTTTTTGTATATCTTGACTAGAAATAACTTTCCAGATTTACCAATCACAAAAAATAAACGTCGAATTATTTTAATTGATTGTATTAGTCATTCTCAAAATTCTATAGGAAACTTATTAACCGTGAAGATGTCACCGAAATCTGCCTTATCTATATAGGGCATGACCAACGTTTTATCAGCTGGAGAATCTCTTTCAAACGTTGGGCCCTAATGAATTAAGGGTTCAATTATAAAGCAAAATAACAAAAGCTGTGAAAGGGATTAGTGTTCTATGAACAGGGATATTTCAAAGGGCGATTCTTTTTAAATTGACACGTGCTCAAAGAATTGATATTTCACGGCAACTTTTACCTTGAAAAGAAAGATAATTTTGCAAAATTATGTTCCGCATTTCATATCGTGTTAGAAGATTTCAAATTTAACATCAACGTGTCTGCATAATATTAATCTATAAAAGGTTCGGCATGAATATGCGGTTTTAATATGTCAATAAATTGCAACTGATAATATTTTTACTTTACGAAAATACCAAACGCCAATTGTTGTGTGAAATTTAGTTGACTATTATAACGAAAGTAAATTACAAAATTATAATGTATAATGAAAAACTCAAATTCAGACATTGAACTTTATTTTATGTTTGCCAACTGCACATTTTCGGAAATTGTTTTGATTTGAAACTTAATTATCCAATCACATAGTTTACTAATTGGAGTCTCGGTTATTGTCATCGTTCCTGGAGTATTCAATTCAATTCAACTCAGTGCCCTACGGTAGAATGGGGGGGGGGGTTGTACCCAATTTCAGGAGAATGCTCCTACGTCAGAAGCGCATTATACTTCATTGTTAGATTGAATTTTTACCAAATCAGGAGAATCGCCAGGTAAGGCTATTGAATAGGTAGGGATTGAAATGCTTTGAGTTTTGTTCAATAAGAAATAAGCCTACGAAATCTTGAACGTATGCCATTTAAAACTCAAACGGAATTATAATTGTTGATGAAGAGCAAGCTTCAATGTTATCTGAGAATGTAGATTTTACTCCGATTTCATTACGGGACTATTAAAGAAAGCATTTTATTTGACTTACTTACCCATTTGCTAAACTGAAAACAATAAGTCACACGAAAGAATTAAGTTACTCACCAAAAGCTTCAGATCAATTCGTGAAAATAAGAACTGTCGTTAAGGGCATTAGAGACATTTGAGCATTAATATTTCAGAATATCAAAATAAGCTCAAATATACATGAAAGCAGTTTTCAAACTTCTAACAATCGTTCTTTTTTGACATTTTTGTTTAAATATATGAATACACTCTGCAATTTTTTCAATCTTTCTTCTTTACATTTTGATTTGAATACTAAAATTTAAAGTTTGTATTTTGTGGATCATTAAGTGGGTGACCCTATGTGCTTAGGAATGACTTAGGCGCTCAATGACATTTCACACGTGGATCTTTCAAATAATTTAGATGAGCGTTAATTGTTTTTTATTATGTGGTTCATGACAAAAAAAGTAAACTTTGATTTATGTTTTCTTTTAATTTTAGGTAGCTTTTATACTGACTTTTGAAGAATTTTTTTTTAAAAAAATTGGCATTTCAGCTCTTTGAAAAGCCACACAATGCAAAGATCTGATTTGAACACATAAACAGATAATTTAAGGTTTCCTTAATGTAATTCTTTCATTTTTAAATCAAAATTAATAAATTGAAAAAATAGTAATAAGAAGTTCGGATATATTCACTACAGATCAGTTTTTAAAATCAAAAAATCGTTTTATTACATTTCAAATACAACTCAAACATTAACGAGAAATGATATAATACACATGAAAGCACACTTTAAATTTAACAAAACTTTATGATTTATAAAAACAAACAAAAGTTAAATGCATGAAAAAGCAAGCAAAATATACGGTTAAATTCACTCGTCTTACACTCTGCCTCAGGTTGAAAGGAATCACAAATTTGCACAAATCTTGATCAGCACTGTTTTAAACCTTCATATTCGGCGAACCACTCATCGTCTTCCTGAATTTCTTCAATGTTAAAGAATTTAGGTTCGTTCATTTCTGTAAAACATTTGGGATGTCCAATTTCCTTCAACATTTGGGCAACTCGTCCAACTTTGTACATGATGGTGCGTTAAATGTTGGCTCTGTCAGGGAATGTTCAACTCTTGTAGTGGAGAAAAGTGCTTGGCACTGAGCAGTCTGTATAAAGTTACAATTGAACTGGTTTTTCGGTGAACATTTTCAGTTCCAAGTAATCCAAGATTAGGTCCTGAAACTTAAAAAATGCTCTTGCAGAAAACTGTTTATTGCAGTATCCAAGATGCAAATCTGCTGAGTGACACTCTCTCATCAGCCAGTGATAAACAGCCTCCAGATTGTATGTCTGAACTAAAAGGACGAGGTGACATGCAGTCGTTGGAGATCCTTCCATTCGGTAATGCAGCCTCGGTGTTAACCAGATGACGGAAACTGGATTTTCTTTCTGAATTTTCGATGTCTTTCTCGTAGCTGTCCCTGTTTTTCCGTTTGAACGCTGTCCTGATGGAAGATGGTATCTTCTTCAGTAGACAATCAATGTCCCGCTTCTGTTTTTTTGTCTTTTTCTGAAGCTCAAGAACTGTCGCTTCCAGGTTTTTGTTTTTGCACTGGAGATTTTCGATTTTGTTGTTCTGAGCGTCGATCTGGTTGTGTAGATTTCCAATAATCTTCTCGAAAGTCATTCTAGACCTTGTTTTGGCCCGATGGCAAGATGCAATCTCGACGCGCAGTTCGCGTATTAGGATATAAGACTTTTCCAAATGTTCAAGGAGGATTGGATGCTCACTCTCCAAAAGATCCAACTCATCTGTCAAGCATTGGAATCGAATTAAGTCGATTCCATCTGCAGATATATCTTGAACTTGAGATGTATGGGCACCCATTGTTCAGAAAACTTGGCTTGGTTATAAATTTTGTTTAACAGTTATAAGGAGACCCTGTTCACTTGTGGACTATTTCTTGTCTGATGAAGTTGGAGCTATAGGGTTCGACCTTATATAGGTGCAGTAAACAAAAGGGCATCAAAAGTGAACGCCTATATCCTGCTTGCCATATATAGGTCAGGTCCAAAGTTTAAAAACAATGGTTAATTAAATTTCTATTTTGGTGACGATAGTGACCATGTATGATGACCATGAATAATATGTATGTTAAGACCAACGGTTGTCTTCAGACCGCCACATGGCGACCCACATGTGGGTCATCCGGTTGTGGTGATGGGGCCAAGAGACCTTCAATGAGTAATATTTTGAAACGCAATTCTTTTGGAAATAACATGTGCTTCTGTCAAATTATTTCAATACAAAGTAAATATATGTTTGTTATGCATATTTTGGTTTTATAAATTTAGAAGCCCATACATCAAATATTTGAAATGTTTATTTGAATTTTGCTGGATCATTTGAAACCAACGTAAATTACAAAATTATGATATGGCAAGGTCATGAATCAGACATTAATTTCTCTTTGTTGCCTATAAAGCTACAGATTTGATGAATTTAATTTTGAGTCAAGTGTACAAGTGTTTTTATTGTAAATCATAAAATAAAGTTAAATGTCTGAATTTGAGTTTTTCATTATACATTATAATTTTGTAATTTACTTTCGTTATGATAGTCAACTAAATTTCACACAACAATTGGTGTTTGGTATTTTCGTAAATTAAAAATATTATCAGTTGCAATTTATTGTCATATTAAAACCGCATATTCATGCCGCACCTTTTAAAGATTAATACTATGCAGACACGTTGATGTTAAATTTGAAATCTTCTAATACGATGCGAAATGCGGAACATATATTTTGCAAAATTATCTTTCTTTTCAAGGAAAAAAGTTGCCGTGAAATATCAGTTCTTTGAGCACGTGTCATTTAAAAAAAAATCGCCCTTAGAAATGTCCTTGTTCATATATCTCTAATCCCTTTCACAGTTTTTGTTATTTTGCTTTATAATTGAACCCTTAATTCATTAGGGCCCAATGTTTGAAAGATAAAAGCAGATTATCCAGCAGATAAAACTTTGGTCATGCCCTACATAGATAAGGCAGATTTCGGTGACATCCTCACGATTAATACGTTTCCTATAGAATTTTGAGAATGGCTAATACAATCAATTAAACAATTTGACGTTTATTTATTGTGATTGGTAAATATGGAAAGTTATTTCTAGTCAAGATATACAAAAAAAGCAAAATCCGAGTAAATAAACAATTGATGTTCTCCAATTTATAGATCGTTTTATTTCGTAACAGTTTTAAATTTAAGTAACTGCACTATTTATTGACAAAAAATAACTTTCCGATTAACCAGTGACTACATTAAACGAAGCTCCTAGCTAGTCATATTATTTTATTTGCTGTTTTCAAAATCTTAAGAAATGTAGAAAAGGTGAAGATGGCACCGAATGCTTCCCATAAGACAAGACCAAAGGGCGTAAAAATAGTTTTATTTGTTGTAAAATCTCTTTCAATCTTTGGGCCATAATAAAGGAAGGGCTTAATTGTAATTCGAAATAACAAAAGCTGTGAAAGATATTATTGATCTTTGAACAGGATTATTTCAAAGGACAATTCTTTATAAAATGGTACGTGTTCAAAGAACTGAAATTTCACTGCCACGTTCTTTATTTTGAACAACATGATATTTTCATATTGAACGATATGATATTTCCAATTTTTTTATGCATCATACGTGCTTCAATTTAGTATATTTAATTTACAAAAATAACATTCAAAAATTGTTGTGTGAAACTTAGTTGACTTTAACAGAACCAATATGTGAAAATCGCGTATTTGTATTTATTAACTTTATACTAGTATATATATAAGTATATATTACATGTACAAGCGCCGCAAAATAAAATTAAACGAAAGCAATATAATGATAATACAAAACGTTTGAAGAGATTTATTTAATGCTTAGGTATCTGTAATAAACTGGCTCAAATAACATGCTTAAAATCCATGATTATAGCTCGAAAGGATTATACATTGCACAAGATAAAATCGGAGTTTATTTGCGGAACTATAAACAATTGTTTTACATTTTGTACAAACTTTATATTTCTTCCTTTTGGGGAAACCTTGAATTATCAGTAAAAATGATTTATTTGAAAAGGTGAGGAAAATTCAACATACAATATATAAATATTGTATTTACGTCATTAGAGAGTTTGAACCATCCAATGGTAACGATAACACGAAACAGCGCTGGCGGCCCGGAATGTCAAGGACTACCCTTTGCGAAGCATGGCATTCCAATGCCATTCCGGGCCGCCAGCGCTGTTTCTCGTTATCGTTATCGTTTCGTTAACGTTGGCTGGCTCAAACTCTCTACTGAATTATTAGCCAAAACCAGAAGGTGTGGGCCGGCCGGGTGTCGTCAGTGTTGCCAAGGCATGCCGCACATATTTTGGGGAAAAGAAACTGAACAATTTCGTTCAATATAATATAAAATTATATAGTAATGTATAATACAAAATATCTAATATACCCCCGAGATTTTTAGAGCGACGAAAATTTCCCTTTGTATCGTTGTAATGAGGTTTTGTTAATGAATAGTTTGGTTCCATAAATATTCCATTGTTTCTCGGCTGTTGTCCCGTGTGAATAGACAGTTTTCGCATGCCAACGTCTTTATACATACTTTAACCTTAACGGCGGGACAGGAAGAACCACGCATGCACACCCATTACGTTCGGTTAGTTCATTGGGTAGTTCAATGCGTGGCCCCTCATTAAAGTTAAGGTATGTATAAAGATGCATTGGCATGCTCAAACTGTCTAATTTTAGGATTACTTTAATATGCAGCCCGTGAGCTGAAAAAAGAATCACGTATTGCACTGGATTCTAAATGTTAATATTTAATCTAAAAGTTCCGATTCATTTTGCATATTTTTTTATGAAAAACGGTCGAGGAACACGAAACGTGATACACTTGAAATTTTTGTTAATTTACAGGAATAGGATATGTAAATGGAATTCAAGGGTGAAACTTTAGAACAAAAAAAATTCTAAGAAAACATGAAAATATATAAACAATTCAAAAAATTTGTATGCACGAACAGTATGATTAAAATATAAAAAATAGAAGGTCAGCATAATTTTATGGTTACAAATTTGTTTAAATATTAATTTGAATTAATTTCAAAATTATGAAATTTCATTAAGGTACAATTTCGTTTTGTCACTTCAAAGGCGAAACATTTTCCGAACACTGAATGTTTCCAATCGTTCATGGAGACCATGCAAGTGGATCCCTTTCTTGGAAACCGTTGCTCCAGAGATATTCTACCACTAAGATGAGTATTTCAAGATCCGTCCAGTTGGCAGTGTCTCTTTTGTGTAAACCACGGGATGGATACAGAGAGATTGAGACTTTTTCGACAGTCCCTCGATGTCTTTTTTCAGGTTGTCAAGCTGTTTCTGAAGTTCTGCAATCGTGGTTTTCAGCGCATCTTCATTTCGTCGAACTTTCTGTATGTTGTCCATTTTGCCGTCGAATTCCACAAAGCTGATGGCTTCATCATAGCTTAAAGGAGACCTGCCTCTGCCCTTGATCCTAAACTGAACAATATTTGCTTCTAAATTGTTGTTTTTACGATGAAGGGCTTCAATGTCAGTCTTCTGAATGTTGATACACAACTGAAGAGACGCGTGAAAGACACCGAATCCCACTTTCGGTGCGAATGCGAAATGTGACGTTACTCGATCCGATATCAACACGGACAGTGACGTAGGTGGAGATTCCTCCACGCGTGATCCAAGACTTGGGGGATCTGC
>JAUJYV010001129.1:0-21451 GCA_033995625.1 Ophyiulus pilosus
TTTTTAAAAATTTATATTGCTCGTTATGCGAATCACTTGTTATGCGAGGTGCTCGTTAAGCGAGGTTCCACTGTACTTGATACCCGACAGTTAATTCCCTAAACCCGGCATCTCGCAACGCCCAAACGGATTTCTACTTTTCCCCATCTTGCATGCATGCACAATTTCGTGTTCAGCCACCAAAACTTCAGATTTTACCTTGCAGCAGCCAATAAATCTCATTTTCCCAATTTGGCACTAGGAACGCAGCACACACGTCTGATAAGCGACGCCATGTTCAAATATATAATACGAACATGGATCACGAACGTCCACCGCGACCAAAGACTGCTTGTTTTATAACTATCCAATACGCACGACAAGACTAAAAACGACGTCAAAGCAGGTAATTCATGGAAAAATGATGGTGATCAACAGGTCGATGCCGACATTGAAAATGGATTCAAAGGGTGTAAAATGTTACCAGACAAGCGACTGAAATGTAACACGAAGCGTTAATGCCACGATTGCGGATGAGTAGTAAATGTAAGAAGCCTTGCAAGTGGGGAGGGGATCCATGGCCACTCTGGAAGCCATGCTGATGAGAGGAGGTTAAGACGAGGTGCTCGGCCAATATTCGTGATGGGAAGCTGTGATCAAAAGATGAGATGTCTGGTTTACTTTTTTTTATTTATTCGTGCATGACTGCATTGCGTGAGGATGAGGGAAAAAAGCGTGTTAGAAAACTCCCCGGTCAAAGGGGGATCCAGAAATTAAAAAACGTCTGAGCAAAAAGTCTGGGTTAATGAACGGGTAATGTAACAAAAAAGCACCAAGCATCACATCTGACATCATGTATCTTCGGCCCATTCGACCCTACAACAATGCCATTGTTCCCATCAGTGCCACCTTGCAGGGTTGGCGACCCTGCCCCACCTTCACGGTTGGGATGCTCCAAAAAGTGCTCCTCGATTGTTTATTCTGTCAATTCATCCATGATCTGACTAGAGAAATTGCCATTTTGTCACACTCTTTGCAAAGACAAAAATGCCATCCGTCATCCGTCACAAAGAAAAGGAATTTTCACGAAAATGTGCTGACGATTGATAGTTTGGAGGTGTAATCACATCGATCACACCCACCACTTTTCTTCCCCTGTGATATGTTCGTTAACCCGAGTGCCGCAGCTGAAGCCCCATGTGAAAGATGGGCCGTTATAGTAAATTGAATTCAAAATTCATTACTTGGCAGCACATTAATTCCGAAGGCTGGCAACGTTCATTTGCATATATAAAAACGTGCTTTATATTCCACACTTATCCGATGCGCCATAACGTTTCCGACATGCGTTGAACATGCAATTGTATAGGAGAAACTTATATAATCATAGCACGACAAGCACATTTTTTCTGGAACTGGTGCATATTTTTTTTTTCCTCCAAATTTGAATGCATTGTGAGTTCTGCATGTATCCACTAGAATTCCTAGCAGAGATATTTCAACTCCACTTCAGTTGTTGTTGAACAACTTCAAGTAGGAAAAAGACACGCATATTTTTGAGTATATAACTGCACAAATTTAATATAGCTGTGTACTTCAGCTCGTGACAATGTGATGTTTATTCTGGGAGGACCCTTATGTTCGTGTAGGTATAGCATACGAGTCAATAAAGTCAATTTACAAATATTTCTAACATGCACATGAAACATTTATGTTGTTCCATAATAAAATTATGCTGTGATTCAAGTGAACCATCACCAACCTTGACTAAGGCAATATTCGCTAGTTAGAAAATTAGCACAGTGCAATTTGGCAAGAGGGTCCAACAATGAAAAACAATTTCATCAAGGAAAATAAACATGACTAAAACACTGCAATAGTTTCAAGTTTTCAGTGATTCAATATTAATTGAGTTATTTTCAAAGTTCGTAAAGTAAACAGAGCTTCAGTCAACAAAATTGTGTTGCTGTCTTATATCTATAGTACACATTTGAGCAAACACGAAACAGAAACAGGGTTTGGTAAACATGTTTGCGATAAAAGGTTGCTCACCACTTTTCTGCAAACAAGTTTCAGCAATTTTTTTTGTGCTAAAAAATCATTTCTCAAAAAAAAACTCATGTACACCAAGTAGTTGAATACAATTGTACTCAAAACTTATGAGTACAATGCACTCGATTATATAAATAAATATATTCTCAATGGGTGATTACCAAGTCTGATTACTCATTTGCTATGACTACTGATTACATGCACTCTACTCATTCTGGAGTATCATGATTCCATTGCAATCGTAATCAGTACACCTACTTATGAGTACAATATTCCCAAGTCTGATTACTCATTTCATACGACTACTGAGCACATGTACTCTATTCATTACTGATTGCATGTACTCTACTCCTACTGTGGAGTTTCACGATTCCGTTGCAATCATAATCAGTACTCCTACTCATGAGTACAATTTGCCCAAGTCAGATGCCAGTCGACTATGTTGCAGGCATCCAATATTTGAAATTGTGCAACAGAGACGACTGCAGTGACTGCAACAGGAATCAAAATTTCAGCGCATCTTCTGGGATTTTTTCCATCATCAAGGTCCGCTGGTCACAAAAAAAACAACGATTGGATAAGACGCAGAAGACAAATGGGGCCATTCGCAAAATGCATCCCTTGTTCCATGTCGCCATATAGTGTTGCCAGACTTGAATCTGGGGTTGCCATGACAACGCCCTGGAGGAATAAAGTCCCTGAGATTTCGTGTAAACGGCCGCATCGCAAAACGGCAATGCGGATATTAGCAAGCATGCGTATGGATCTCGTGCGCACATTTTTTAAACATTACATTATACCGAGAATAAAAAAAATAAATAAAAAAACTGCATGCCGAACAGCGTACTAATCAATGGGATGACATAATAATATTCGAAGGGAATTAGTCAGGGTGTGTCCTCGACATTTCAAGCGCAGAAACAGACAGAAAGGCGGCGGGAAAGGTCATGGCAAACATGTTTGTTCCTGGTCTCTCGTAAAAGACTTTTTTCCGCTTTAACGATTTATGAAAACATCGTCATATAAAAGCCATGTGCCGGAAATTAAGTAGGGTAAACAACGAGCGAAATCCCATCAAACGTAACGACACTCGATAAAAAGTGTTACAGATTGTTAGCATTTAGGTTCGGGTGCAAGACATTGGGCCAGGTAAACACAGCTAGATAATTTAGTGGCACAACAAATTCTGACCCTTGGCATTTAGAACGAAAGACTAGAGAATATTAAATGGAATCTGGGATCTGGAGTTAATGGACGACCCCTATTGTTACTGAAAATTAATGATGATGAAATTAAAATGTGTTTTTCCACAGAATATACGGATTTTGATATTTTTACCAGAACGGTCACAAAGGTGGTCAACGAATAAGACTACAGTTTAATGAAAAGCTAGTGTAAGGGGCCATTCAAAAAGCCTGCTGACATGTGGACACCATGTAGAAATGGGGAAAGGAGGGGCCATTATGGACGTCCACTAATGATGGTAATTTTCATTTTTTTGGTTTTTCTGTTTAATTAAGTTTTAAAGATCAGTGAAAGGGGAAATGGACACCAGAACAAACGCGTGCCCAGTCCTAAATGTACTTGAATTTTTGAAACCTCAGGAAAGTCGGGTATTATGCCCAAATTTGTATTTAATACCAATTTTATCATGGAATTTCCCTTCGAGGTCAGGAAATTTTCGTTAATCAGAAACACCTGCAAAAATGTGGCGGAATTGACAGCGATACGGGTGCTTGGAAATTTATAGAATGGGTCTTTGTATGTTCAAACAAATTTTCTGGACACCCTACTTTTCCACACAAAAAAAATTAAGAACGTCTATAAGAAGGGGGGCCTGGGTTAAAATGGACACCGTGTGGACAGGGGATAGGTCAATTTTTAAAGGAATTTCGGGGACATCCTTTTTGAATGTCCCCTAAGCAGTTATGTAAGCAGATTCACAGCCGTTAGCCGCGTTACACTTCCGTTTCATCACCGCTGTGGAACTTAAGTCAATATTCTCTTTAGTTAATAGCACATAACTAAGGGCCCTAATTGAAGCACCAATTACTAATTTTGAACTTTATTGTTGGCACTGTAATCATGCGACACAAGCAGGCTACCAGCGCCATCGCTTGATGGTTTGGACAAACAAGAGTGCACTTTCATAAAATCGATAAAGTGTTTATAAAAATGAAACTGTAATATGCTGCCACCTATCGATATTTCAAACCAAGCTTTACAAACGTAGCACAATATATTTCTTAGGTAATGACTGCGCAGAAATTTTTGTTCTCAAACAATATATGTAAAAGATGATCACTACAAAATTTGTTTCATGGCATAGTTCCAAAATGTTATAATACAGTCATGATTAGCGAATGTATTTTAAATACTTATGTAATAATAAATTGGCACGCACATTTATTTAATTAATGTATGAATGGTTGAATTGCTCTCGTTATGGAAAATATATTCAAAATATCCACATCAAAATATGTTCTAACGAGAAAAATCTTAATAAAATCCCAAATCTACAATTAGGGTCCTTAGTAGGGGCAAACTATGAACTAAAAAGAATGTAAACTGTGGACCTTTCAGGATGTTTCTACCAGCATTAATCTTAACAAAACAGGACAAAAATTGGTCAACTAAACCATCGGAAATACTTTGAAGTAATTTTGACTGAAGTTCCACAGCGGTGGTGAAACGGAAGTGTAACGCGGCTGACGGCTGTGAATCTGCTTACATCTTGGACTTGTTCCTTAAGATATTCAATGTGAATATTACAGGAAACAATATAGATCACTCACAACGTAAACTAAATTATGTCAACTGCTTTTACAGATATCATTAACAATTAAACCTATCCAAAAACATGTCTAATAGTTTGCAATTCCAAATCGAGGCAGATCTAAATTCACTGTCTTTATGTTTAAAATTGCACATGTGTCCAATTTATTTGATGCAGTGTACATGTACAGTATAAATTCATTTTGTCTGGGAATTTTCTCACAATGACATCAATTTTCAGGACTACTGCTCTTGAGGATTGTGAAGCGTGGTAAAAACTTCTACAAAACGACATCGACTTATATGATTTCATTTGCCGTGATGAATAAATGGTTTAGCAGTTTTTGCGGATTGAATGCTTTTTTTTCAATGCCATGATTTTTCAATTTACCGATAGTTTCGAATGAACATTCTTCTCTCTAACAATAAGAATGTGAACATGGGAATAAAATTCCAGTAACAAAATCGGAGTCTTGTCAGCGTGAGTACAGATAGCATAGCGTTACTATTTCCGACACCATTTACTAAAAAGCAATTACTTTTAGGTATCCGTAAAGATATTCAAAAGCCCATTAACATTGATTTTAATTTAGAAATGCTTTACTTTTGTGAACAACCAAAATCGATTTCAATACCTAGTAAAACAACGCTAGGTTTTTTAAAGTGGCATTTTCGAAAAGTAATGTGCTGACTTACATTTAACACCATAGCGTCAATACAATAATTTAAAATCACTTAAATAATCAAATAATTGCATTTTATTTCCAACATTAATGACTAATAAATGAATTTCAGTCAATATTCTTATATAGTGAATTCAAACTAAATATGATGTAATTACATTAGGAACTTAAGTAAGGGGCCATTCAAAAAGGACGTCTTCAAGAGGGGGTGGGGTCTTCTGGCATGTGGATCCCAAATTCAGTTTTGTACATTTATGTCTTTTAATATTACCAAACGTGACAGTATTTCAAATGTACTTCAAATGTATTTTCGAAATAAGTAAACTGACTCATCTTCAATGTTTTTATATAATACCAGAAGCATCTTTTTGCTAATTTTTCGTTTTATATTAATGACCAATAAAACACTTTTTAACGTCTAAAATGTTATGGGGAAATGCACCAGTTATGGATATCACGATCTAAAAACATTGACATTCATCCTTGAATTTTCCACAAGGATAACTAGAAAAACCTATTGAAGTTAACTTCTTGTACACTCGCATTAATATTGCATGCAAAAAGAATGCATTAGTGTTGTAGATATAATGCTGTAATACTTCAGTAAATGGCTGCATTTAACCTAACAAAATGTCAACTTTATAAGTGCAGATTTACTGCTATATGGTGAAACATTTCTTTCCAAAAAAGCAGTAAATGCATAAAAGAATTTCATAAAAATGTCGTACGTCCGTGTATGGAGATTGTAATGTGGTAAATTTCCAAGGAATTTTACGGACATCCAATTTCAATAACCTCTTTATTGGGTTCCCTCAGATACATAATGAAAATATAGTCATTTCCATTCAAACTGTTAGGTTTTGTGCTGCACTTGCAGTATGAAAAAGATCAAAAACTACATTTTGACCTCTTATGATCGTATGATTTTTTTTCAATCAGCAATTTGATGATATCAAATTATTGACAATTTCTACTTCCTAAAGCACTCAATTTTGATCATGTGGGACTGAATTGACCGATTGTATCTGAATTACATCTGATAAAAACCATTATCTTCATCCCTACATGGAGTAAGTGGCCAAGTATCATCAGCTGTACTTTAATGAACTTAAATACAATGTAATTTGTACAAAATTTAAAAATTTGGTAATGGGGATAAGCAAACCTGTGTTACACATACGTATCTAACGCCCATATAGACGTAACATGATTAGCGTGGAAATTAGCACTAACTAAACGACTACCATCGTCCTTCGACCTAATAAAAATGTCAGAGTTAGAAAACCTTGATGTAAATAATAAAGCATCTAAATAAGTATTAGCTGTTGGCCCGCAACGACGCCTATACTTCCTAATTGCCAAAACGACCCTCATATTCAAAAATAGCCACGCAATGTGTATAACAACATTAGCAGCAGACGTGTTCATATTTTATATTCACAACTCTTTAAAGGAAAATTATATCTTTGCGCAGACTTGTACGCCTTGAAGCACGTAATAAAACCACAAGGGATGCATTAAATTCGTCGAATGAAACATTTGGTTAACACTGCAGGAGAGATAAAAGTAGAACCTCAAATGCAGGGATTCTGTCCAAATTTTCCAATAAACGTTCATAAAATTCTTAAGTTGCTGATGTGCCTCTGCATTAGCAGCCATCTAATTATTATTCACTATAATGATTAAAAAATCCATTTACTGCAGCAGGATTTTTAAAGATCTTGCTGCAGCCTATTTTATAAAGATGTCGAATATCGATATCACATTACACAAAACATTTCAGAAATGTCTGCTAAATCGGCAGCCATCTTGTCTGTGGGCACGCCTTGTTCCAAAGTTGTGCTGTCAGATTCTGATACAACAGTCAATAATGCTGCACAAAATCGACAAAATGGTGTAGTAACTCTGAGTAATTAGTTCTGGCCCACTTTTATAAGTGTTTTATATTAGTACGTCTTTTTCAACCATAAACAATTGAAATTATAAAGCCAACATTGAGGATTTTAGTAAAGATTTTCAAATTAAAAATATTTTGAAAAATTGAAGAAAAAAATACAAATTTGGTCTCTGTAGACAGTTGTATGGAAAATACTACTTACTATACTATAGTATAAACAATATTTTGCTTAAATTTATTTTACAAACATTTTAAACTTACAATAAGTGAGCTAGCTATACAGTCCACAAAGGTAGAGAGGTCATTTTTTCGCTGCACCAACAATTTTTGTGAAATGATGATTCCAAGAGAACCAAAAATTACTTCCCTTATACTGATAATTTTATAAAAATGTATACGAATTATGTATGTTCGTACTTATACATTTAATGTGGGAATGCCATGCAGATTTCAGCCTGTTAAGCTATTGGTCCGTGAATGATTTTATATTTCTAATATACTTTCACATTAGTTGTCAGCTTTTTTGATTTTCAAGTTTGAAATACTTTGTTTTTAAATTTAATTCCTTACAATCGAAGTTAAAACAAAAGATGCAATATATTAATTTATATAAAAAAAGAATGTGATAAGAAAACTAAGCAATTATGCCAATGTTATCGTCTGCACATCCATTTAAATAGTTTATGTTATTTCATACTTTCCATTTATGGATATTCGTTCATGTGTAAAACAATAAAAAATCTGTTAACACATCCTGCATGGAGTTGAAATTTAAAAAGTGGAAGCATAAACAGATCATGAAAATTCAAATTATCTAAACGTGCTGCATTTATTTATTCAAGCAGAACATTTAAAAACTCAATCCAGTACAATGCACTCATATTCCAATGTGGCCACGTATCATTTTCGAATGCTGGCGTTAGTGTTGTTGTGTAGTTTGAAAACCTTATAATGGTCTTATTTCAGAAATGATAAATTTGCGCAAATTTCTAAGTCTAAAATGAAATTTTAAACACAGTCAGCAGCTTTTCGAAAACAATTTGGGGGAAACAGTGATGAAAAATCCTCGACTTTCTTCCAAACTCTGTGACGCGTCATTAATAATCACAGAAGATTGGTAGTTAATGGACGTTTACACTTACGAATGAGGAAACATGTACTAAACAGGATCGAAATAAAATTGCATCTCAAGTAGTCTGGGTTCAAACAGTTGGGTTCAAAACCCCTGCACGAACGGTGCACATGGCCCATAATTTGTGTAAAAAAAGAGGTCGAATATCTCTCGAACATGATAGTGGGGGATAAAAACGGGAAGAAAGTTGCTTAGTGAGCTCATCCCCACATACAACTTTTTAAAAACAATTCTTGGCCGCATTCCATTCGTGCCATCATTTTCGGCTTTCCCCATCTGCAACTACAGACTGTATTTCCGCATACACCCATGCGGTGTTTGTGCCGTATACTGAATTGGTTCATACAGCTTCGTTTCGGGGAATTTAGAACCGAAATAGCGGCACAGATGATCTCTAAATTTTGTAGTGATGTTTAGAAATATGCCGCTGCTCGATCCATAAACTACAAATCATGGCAAAAGATAGTAAATATGCAAAAATATCAAAGTTCCTCACTTTAGAGCCTTCAAAATTGTATAATTATAAAATGAAAATTGTTAATCCTGACTAAAAATCCCATTGACATATTTTGATGTAGGGCTAAATTTTTTGTACTGTTTTCTGGGTGGAAAAGTTATATATGGACATGTGTGGGCCATATACAGCCATTTATGGGCCATATTTAACCTTTGATGGGCCATATGTTTGATCCTTGATGGACTATATCGCCATATCTAAACCATATTTGATAAATTGAGATATATGGGTGAGTATGGTCATACCAGGCCATTTATGGACTTATCTGGCCATATACGTGTATGTCCAGACGTGTCCAACTTATGGTCTAGCCATATTTGGAATTAGCCATATATGCCCATACATGGCCCATATTTGGTTTTTTCAATCCGAGTAGACAGCAAAACTGAAAATTCATCGGCATTTGTAATCGTGTATAAATATTTATGATTCGTCCTTCCACATACAAGTTTCATAGATTGATTACATATTAAACTTCTAAAAACTGTTCCTCTAAATTGGTGAAATATCAATTTACAAAACCCTTACTCAAATTTGGGTTAAACAATAATGTCAAAGAATATACAACCTTAATTGCTATACAACGCAACGTGATGCTATATATATGTAGACTATTTCTGTAAATTTTCGGTAATTTTCTTTAGAGCATCCAGGGTATATTGGCTGAGCAAACGCACTTAAGATGATATATACCAAGAAAAGCACAGCTGTACATTTCAGACACCATTTAGTTTTGTCAATCAAATATAAGTTGCCTAAACGATAATAAAATAAATTTAGTGAATCGTTTCAGAACAATTCAGAACAGGTTACAAAATAATGTTAAACTGCCAATCAGAATTAAGCTAGAAAGGTATAAGCTTTTAGCCACGATTGGCGATTATTTTTTTTCATAGTCGTGATCGATATAAAATGGGGTTTGAAATTTTAAACAATAGGTGGTTGTAAAGGTCACAAGGAAATGATTTTTTTACAAAATTAACCGAATAAATTAACAACAAAAGAGGATTGGCAGTCCAGGAATGACACACAGACCATTAGAATTACACAAGTTGGTTCACTCTGCACACTATGAATCTTAAAACAAAAACAACTTCGCGACAAGTCTTATTTTATAAATAAACCTCAGGAAAATGTAGCCTAAACATAGAAAATCTAAAAAGGATGTCTTTCTGGGATCACGGTTCATTTAGCTAGCTAGTAAAATGCAAATGATGCATGGGGACAAGGAATGACGTCGAGGAGAAAGCCTTTAATTAATGCACTATGCGAGTGTCGCTTTTAACTAATTAAGGGAAGAATTCTCGAAAGGTTTACAAACACGTCATGTCCACTTTTGCAGCCAAGGACGTATTAAAGCATGTTTCAGATCGATGGTCAATCACGAACACAAAACTTCAAAAAAAGCAGTATATTTTTAAGAAATACAAAATCAACGAACTTTGGAGAGAAAAAAATGCAATTGTTTTGGAATTTTTGGTTGAAAACCACTAGACATTTAGTATTAATCTAAATCATATTTATGTGCAACTTCGTTCCTCATGCTTAAAAGCCACACAATATTAACAGAAAAATTCCCACGATCATTCTAAAATTTGTTGTTCTTTAAATAGTGAAAAATTCACTAAATATCATTTAGGTGTTTTTCATATGTCAAAATTCGCATAGTACTTATAATTTCAATTTCAAAGTCAATTTATTACCCTACAGTAATTTCGTTATATAATATTTTACGAGAATTAAAAGAAAATTCCATTACATTTTTTTGTAAAAATTGTTTAGATCACGTGTAGAAATATCCAATAATAAAACCTGGAATAATAAACATGCTATTATTTTCGGCCATTGCTCGTTCTACGTATAGCTTGTAATGGAATGTTGTCTAATTTTTACCGAAAATTGAATAATTCAAGATGTTACTTGACAGGAATCCCATGACCATCCCGCCTTTATTAAATTCAAGTCATCCGTTTAACGTTTTATAAAATAAGTGCATCCAAAATGCATCTAGGTGTTTATCTACGTCAATTGTATGCAATGAATACATTGATTTAGCAGTCAATTAAGTAATGTTGACCATTGCATATTTCTACATATGGTCCATTGCACTATGTATATACAGTATGACCCAAAAAAGGCAAACAAGTACGTGTTTGGGGAAAATTTTCAAATCTAAGTTTTATCTCAACTTTAAATTAAACTTCCCAAATATTCGACTGCACAAGTATCTTATCAATATCTTAAACCACAGGTGAAAACTTACTTTGTAATCTTTACCCTGAGCTGCTCCCATTTTGAAAGTTTATGATACAGGTAGCTGACCACCGAAGAAGAAACGCAGATGAAAAGCACACAAAAATGCAGAAGAAAAGCAAAAAAAGATGCTCAAAAATAGTGGTCAACGTATGAATTTGTATGAGTGATCCCACAGGGAGGTTGGCTAGTGGAAGCTTGCGATAGTCATCACATTTTCATCGCTATTTTCGTTTAAATATTCGATTGGCGTCAGATTTCGCATCAGAGTCGTAGAAAAAAAAAATAATAAAATTCACTTTTTCGAAGCTGGATAACCGTCTATTGGTTGCCCCTTTCAGTTTGCCGTAATCCACACTCAGGTAAAGCTGCACCGACTTGTTGCAAATCCAACTGGTTAAGGGTCACTTTCAAGAAGCCCCAAATTCGTGTCCGAAATTAGTGTATTTCGAGTCGGGCCCCCAACAGACGCGGATATCCACATCCGGAAAACTGCCTCGTACAAATGAGCCTGAAATGACGCTGGTTCTTGATTTTTTTTAGGCTCCGGGAGATGCTCACGAAAGGAAATCTAACCTTCGTCATCTTCAAAACCACCGAAATAGCACCAGCTAGCAGAAAATAGCCCCGAATTCGGCACAATCCCGCACCCGTCCCACAACTCCCTGCTGTAGTAGTATGTATACAGAAACACGGGGGCAAAGCAGAACGGTTTTGGATCCGTTACACACACGTGCGCCATGGCATACTGACAAAAAAAGTTTCACAAAATGGAGGACCCAAGCACACATGAAGTATTTTCTTGATTCGGTTGGGATTTCAACGTGTTTTTCGTTACCAAATCCTCCAATCCTTGACGGACAGTCACTATACAGCTGGACAACCAGGCGTTGCTGAAGGTAGGGACTAGGGAATCCAAATTACTCTGCTTTTCAGCTACATGGGTACTCGAGTATGTCCTTGTTGAAATACTTGGGCGACTTGGTCCCTGATTGAACTATTTTTCTCTGACCAAAAGTCGCCAGGCTAATTTTACTCCAGTTATGTTTTTCAATCGCAAACCTAGATCTGAGCACAGTTGTACATCTGCTGATTGGTAAGCCAAAATAATAAATGTTGTATTTAGGTCTGATTAAGGTCCATTTATACACATCAATTACGTGCAAGTTCTGTGTCCGTTCATAACTTCAGAACAAAATCTGTGGAAAAAGAGTGATCACTGGCACTGAAGAGTCTTCATGGAAAGGAATTTCACTGAACGGTAACGTAGTGAGCACACGTGTGTGTCACGTCGTCATGATGTATCACTAAGAGAGATTGAGCCAGTCAACGCCTTAACGTTAACATTAACCTTAAATGCGGAAAGGGAAGAACCACGCATGCGCACTCATGACGTTCAGTTAGTTCATTGGGTAGTTCAGTCTGTAGCTCCTCTCTTCCCGCCTCTAACGTTAAGGTTAACGTTAAGGCGTTGGCTGGCTCAAACTCTCTAATTAGAACGGAAACATTGTAAGTTGTTTTAAGGTACATATACACATATCTGTTATGTTCAGCTTACCAGGACATTGGATCCCCTAGTTGGGACCTCATCCAGTGTTCTGGCTCTTGTAAATACTTTTTTGGAATTCTGTCAGTGCGTTTTTCATCCTGAGTTTTTGCTTTTCTAGCCAATGTCAACCTTAGTCCATTGTGACAGAACTTGGGTACATGTATGAAAGTGCTGTTCATCCAGACGATGTGTTCTAGAACTCCAGAGAGTGTGGTAAGTTTGGAATCTCTTCAAATGCAAAATTTACAAAACTTCGGTGAGTCCTTTGAAAACAATGTAGTTTTCCAGATACTGCACGATGGGGACGGGGCACAAATTTGGGTGTTTTGCCCTGGTCGCCAAATATTCAAGTTTGAATCGCTTGTTCATAACTTCAATTTCTTACAACCATCAGTTCAAAAAATGTCCACCCGGCAATGCAATACTCGGGTATCCCAAAACCGCATCTATACCATGCTAATTGGATGGAACTGTCCCAGACAATTCGGGAAAAAACAGGATTCGTTTTGCCCTGAATACTCAAGATAATGAACACCAAACAAAACAGCTTTTGTAACCGAAAACAGTGACGCGTGTTGAACCATAAACATGTTTATTGGAAACGGTATTAAAAGGGAAAAATAAACACATTCAGACGGGCATTAAAAGACTCCATAATCTGGAAGAATATATAGCATCTTCGTTTAAGCTAAACAAAACTGCCCACAATTTACGAGCGTCGCATTGAAGATATACCAGAAACGTCAATTTTATACGGTAGGGACTAACCCCACAGACTAGGGCATAAAATTCAATAACCGGGCAAGTGGCCAAGGCTATGGATATGCATGAAGCCATACAAGCGTAATGGCATATTAGAGCTGCTCATATATTATGGATTTTTCCTGGGATCTAGATATCGTAACATGGAACTAGCAATTCATTTGCACAGTAGTCATTCTGCATAAAGGGGTTCTGAGGTTTACAATCCTTTTTTGAGACTATGATCCGACACATTGAATCTGACTGAATCACACTGGATCTGCCACAAGAACAATGGGAACATCTGTGAAAAACCGTATTCCCAAGCGACTCGTGACCTAAGCCCTTGGTTTGGTTGGATTTGTGCTAAGTATTCATGAAATGTTCTTCATCATTCTATCTAAGAGATTCTACCAAACAAGGTAGAACAGGTTAGAGTATGAATATATAATACACAATTGGCAGTAATTAGCTATGACATGACTGCAGACAACTTTTCAGTCAAACTGCTTGCAAATGGTGTGCATAGCCTCCTTAATTTATGCAGTTATCCTTACAGATATTTACTACATACCTAAATTGTTTGAAATTTTAGCCTAAATGCCACAGTATAGTTCTTTATAAAAATTCACAAAGTTAATGTTGCGGATGAAAACAATAAAAGCCAACGTATATCTAAGAGGATTTGCAGAACAACAGTCATATGTAGCCATGAATAACAAGTACTACACTGAAGTTCATCTTGCAGTTGAATAACATGTTTTTGTTGTTCATTTTTTAAACACATCTGGTACAAAAATGCATCAAAGGCAGTTTTAAAAATGTACTGTTAGATAATAGTGAAGTCTTTAAATGATTTATAGCACAGAACACTACAAGAAACTAGTGTTTACAAGAGGAAAACGTTGCTTGATAACAACAATGGTGCCATCTATCGAGAGCAACTCAATTTGAAAAATTGTTTCCGTTTTGGAATTAAGTGTTCAAGCAAAGATTAAGAATTGCCCTAGTTTTTCACATTTTAAAACAAAAAATATAGAAGCTCCTCTGATTATTTAAATATTTCGGAAAATGCTGCATGACCTATAAAATGCTCCTTCGTGCAATGTCATCATGGGCATAAAATATGCAAAAGTTCCTGCATTTTAGTTTACAAATG
Organism: Ophyiulus pilosus; assembly: GCA_033995625.1. NCBI lineage: Eukaryota > Metazoa > Arthropoda > Diplopoda > Julida > Julidae > Ophyiulus > Ophyiulus pilosus. The sequence goes on from JAUJYV010001129.1 coordinate 14,738, forward strand.
GATATATTGTTTCAAAAACTAAGTCACATTGTGTTGCAGCTGAAAATAAACCTGGACAATTACTTCGAATAATGTGTCTGCTAAAAACTCAACCATTATTAAACCTGCATTTTCCCAGGCAAACTATTAACCATATTTCTCCTAAATTAATTTCAGCAGGAACTTTGGGACATTTGTGCATTTTAAAAACGACACAAACTCCCAAGTGATCCATCAAATTGAACTAGGTTTTAGCTAACCGTGAATAATTAACGCTAATTCATGACAAAAGCACCCCCTTGACAGTTTCTGTCGTGTCAAACTCTCATTCATATAGCAATATCATATTCAGACTAAAAAGTAGCCATTGTACAGTCAAGCAATGGTTGATATTTTTGTAGCAAAACCAGACGTTTCCTTCTTGTTCATTGAGCACACAACATTATTGACAATTTGTAACACATGAGCAAAAAATGTGCACACTTTATCTATGACAAACCGGATTTAGTTTCCAGAATATCTGCTGCTTGTTCCGTTTTTTGTTTATCAAGAAGCACTGGTGTTTGTGACTAGAACATCCTGTTGAAATGTTTTCTTAGTTGGTTCCCAATGAAAATCGCACAAAAATTTAGGGGTTGTTAAAAACCCACCCCCAAGAATAACAACTGTAACAAAACTATGGATATCTGGAGGAGAAAGCAGCATCACATATCCACATGTAAAGAATACTAACCTTTTTCAAAAATAAGTTATAACTACAGATGGCGTGAGTCAATATACAATATTTTGCCTATGACTAACATTTTGCTAAGATGCTTGACGTTGACATGAGATGCAATTATGACTTGATTAAGAGATTATGGTTATGACTTTATTAGGGGGATGATAAAATCAAATTGCATCAGGTTTGAAAAACTAATATGAGGAAATGAGCAATATAGATCAGAATGATGCAACATATACCAGAAACTACAAGTAAAAAATGTGAATTATAACTTTACGTCAAAGTGTTTATTGGTGGTGTTGATAACTTTCTATCATAGTTCATAGTTCATCAATGTGTCTGTAGGTTTTTCCTACAGCTTCAAGTCTTTGATTTTGCTGTATTGCATTAGGGGATACTGGGGAACATTGAAACATGGGGTACGGTGAGACAGTGACATTTTTAAATAGTTTGTAGTGGTTATTGGCTTGAGATCAATATTAGAGAGATTGAGCCAGCCAACGCCTTAACGTTATCCTTAACGTTAGAAGCGGGAAGGGAAGAACCACGCATGCGCACTCATGACGTTCAGTTAGTTCATTAGGTAGTTAAGTCCGTGGCTCCTCCCTTCCTGTCTCTAACGTTAAGGTTAACGTTAAGGCGTTGGCTGGCTCAATCTCTCTAATAGATAGATTCCCTCTTGAGAGGTAAAATTAGACATTCCATAAAAAAAAAAATTCAAACGTTAAAATGTTACAGTATATTTGATACAATTCACTTCATAAAATGCTCATACACAGCCACTTAGTTATATCACATATCTTTACAAATAGGACAATTATTGAATGTTTTAGTAACAAGTATCTCAATGGCGCTCAGTCTCTCCTACATGTAAAATGATAAAACGTTACAGTGAGGCTAGTTTTGACCCAGGCTTGTCAACCCCTGGTTTATCCAAACGGCATATTCTACGAAGATTAATCTCATCGGATAAGGGTATAATTAAGTCAAACGATCGTGACTCATTCAACGACTTAATTGAACGATTCCACGCCAAATCAATACCAGAATCTCACAAACCCAGAAAGGCTGTTTTTATATATCCAATTCCTTGTCCTCCCCCATGCAACATCGCCATATTTATGCCTCTGGATGTGTAATTTCCAAGGAGATTAAATTTCCAGCACCGACCTATTTGGACGTTTCGATATTATTATTCAAGTACACAGAGTAAAAGCTCCCAATCGGCCCAGCCTGTACAGAGCTTATGTTGGCATGGCAACTTCAACCCAGGCTTGTTCAACCCCAGCCTATGGGATGGCCACCCAACAAATTACAGCTTACTCCGATCCTCAGGCATGTATATTTCGCATAAACAAATGCATTAAGCCTAGTATAGAGACGCCATATCCCTGCACATCCATGCGGCAGATCTGCAACGATAGTTGCGTGACCTACAAATTCAATTATGAACGCCAGCCAAAAAAATGAATCAACACGTAGTTGCATGCAGAGAAACACCAAAAAGCTGAACAAAAAACGTCAAATTTCAGCAACGTTTTGTCGATGAATAATAGTTATGCTTAGTGCACACTTGAAACACGAAACAGGGTTTCGCAAACATGTTTGCGATATGTGGTTGCTTACCAGTTTTCTGCAAACAAGTTTCTGCAAACGTTTGGCCAAAAACGAAACGTGTTTCCACGAAACATTTCGGTGATCGCTCAAGAGGCGTTGAAAATAAAGGAAAACATGTTTGCTGGTCAAGGCGCACCTACCGAGACCAAAACATGTATAGCATGACGTAGTGCATTGATCCAATTTGCCCCACGTGATTTCTAGAGCAGACGCCAGTTTTTGGCCATTCATGAACAGCAAACATTTCTTCCGTTTCGAAATGCTTTTTTGATGTGGACAACTACATTTGGACAAAAATGTTTGTGGAAATATGTTCAGGAAACCACGTTTCGACAAATTGGTTTGCATAAACTCTGTTTCGTGTTTCGTGTTTCAAGTGTGTATTAAGCATTAGGTATGTCTGCTACAGGTAGATCTTGAAAACTGTACAAAATAGGTGAACATATTAAAGATTTGAGGATAAGATATGGAATATCTAAATATCCAGAACAGAAATATGCAAATTCTGTAAAGTTTTAATTGTGCTCACGAAATGGCTTTTGATCCAAAATTATATGCAATTACTCATGAGAACAAAAAATTATGACAAATTTTAAAAATTGCTAAAATTGTCTGCATGTAGAATTTAAAGAAATGCAAATTGGGAGGAGTTCAATCAATATGCCATCGTCAAACTGCGGGTAATTAGTTACGAATAATTTACACACAGAAACAATGTGCACAAGTGTGCCAAGCTTGCATCTAATTAATTAAATGAACGAATCCACAAAATGCGCAAACAGTGCCTCTTTAGTAGCTCACAGGCCTACTGTATCATGGCAACAATAGTGGAATGGCACGTCATAAACATCTCAAAGTTAATTTCAGAATGTTGGAATCCCCCAACTTGTTGTTTAATAGAGCTTGATAGCAGGCGGAACCTGAAAAGGACGTAATTCTCACCCATAATGTCGCTTTAATTCAGATCGCTAATGGTCGGTTTCACCAAGGCGAGTTCAATTTAGTTGCAAATTAGATTGTTTCATACAACGTTTAGCGAAACGCATCATAGAACTAGAAGACTACTGTTGTTGTTTTTGTCTCATAACAGTTGAGGAACAGTTCCTGAAACAATTATTCGATGGATTCACTAGGCGTTCCAGTTGTGAAAAGCAATTAAAAGGCATATTTTAAATAATACCAAACAAGATGATAACATCGAATCAGCCCCGTTGAATGAGCCAATTCCATAAAATCAAGTTCAGGGCCATTTCAGTTTACTCCTTTATCCATTTACATTTGTTGAAATAGTGAGTAGTGACCTTATATTTGGGTTAATCTCTTTGAACAGCCAAATATGCGATTTGCCCGAAAAAAAGCAGTCATTAATGAAATTGTTCACAAAAGTGCAGCTTGAATACCAAACCAAACGCTTCAATGTAGGCTATAGGTAGAACTAACATTCCGAAATGACTGTGTGTTTGTTTTGCCTCACTAAATCTAAAAATAACAAATTACTGGTTTCAAACTAATGCATAAATATACTGTATTTTTCCCACAAGCTCGATTAGGCACCAGGATTAGATCAGGGGGCTGTCCAGCATCATCTTGAAACAGCCCAGCAAGCGATCATCTTCAATCACTGCTTTTTGAGAAAGGGAATTCCTAGGTCATAGCTGCGAAGATTTTAGCAAATTTAACACTACTGAAACTGAAAACCATCCATCTGAATGCAACATGATGTCACCGTTTCAAACTTGTTCATTTTTTCTTAAAACTGACATCTAAGGAGATTTCAGTATTTTCACATTCCAAAATGGTTTTGTGGGTGTTTTTTTTAGTTTTATGATAATGGGACCCATTTCGGTCCTTGACTGCACCATACATCTCCCCACAAACCCATTCATGCACCCCAATCACATCGGGGGTTTTCCATGCAAGCATCATCATCCTCATCTTGGAAAATCCCTGCAGGCGGCCATCTTGATATCGGCCACATGTACGCCAGCAGATCAGGCCCTTGACGCGACAAAATAAGGACAGACAACGGACACAGACAAGGTACAAGAGCAGTTTTAAGGAAGGAAGGTTCGTTTCCGTACCCTGGCGGCGGGAACGACGTTGTTGGTGGCCTCGCTCCGGTGGTGGTGGACGTGATGCGGCTCACGGAATTCCACATGATGGGGTCGATGGGGCCTGTAGTGAGCCTGGTTCTCCAAGTTGGGTTGGATGTGGGTGACGAACTGGGTCATTTTGTCCAGTCGCTACGGGGACCGTACGTGAATCACTCGCGACTGGGGAGGTGGAGGAGTAGCAAGAACGTATCCAGTGGAGCGACCAAACGTCAGAAAATGGGGGGAGGAAAACGAGGAGTGACTCGCCTGAACGCTTCGGAGAGCTGGGAGTCGCTTGCCGAGCGCAGTCGCTGCAAACTGTTGGATCGTTCGGGTGAGCTAAACTAGTCCTGCCGAAATTGTCACCACGTGTTCCGCACGACGCAACCACTAGACGACGATCCGGAGCGAGGAGTTGAAAATCGAATTCGGAGAGCCGCTGGACGAAGCGAGATCGCGTCCTTGTTCTCCATCAATTGAAGATGGAGAGAAGATGGAGTCACGTAGCAACAACAGCATTCCCCCGCCGGGTGCATCATGGGAAAATGTAGCGCGAATAGCATCGCCATGCGAGAAATATGATTTCGCCAACCACTGACAGGTCGATGAATCAACTCGTCCGCTACCGAATACCAAATCGCCATTCAGTCCAACAGAACGTGGTGGACGACCAATTGCCATCCTCGGCGTCGACCACGTGCGGAGGCCGACCGGCGTGGGTTTGCAACCCCACCACGTGTTTTCCCACTCCGAGGACATCCCAGGACGATTCTCGAAACCCTGCGCAACTCTGCGTTTACATGACTTTGCGACATTGCAATGTCATGTCAAAATAGACACAGTTTAAAAAAATCCTTAAATTTTACAAGAATGTGATATTTCTTATATATTTATCCAAAACGAAAGAACTTTCCTTATTAAGTGTCCTAGCTTTATTGAGAAACCAATCCAATTCAAGGGCATTGTATGATGAACAAAGAAAATTTCTGTCTCGACATTCCTTTTCAGCTTGAATACAAGAAATATCTTTCAAATTTGTCCCAATAAACTAATTGGGATAGCAGTTAGGGCCATTCAAAAAGGACATCCCAGAAATTCCTTCAAAAATTGACCCTTCCCCTACCCTCTGTCCACACGGTGTCCATTTTAGCCCAGACCCATCATCCTCTACCCCTCATGGACGTCCTTAATTATTTTTTTTTAAGTAAGTGGTCCAGAAATTTTGTTGGAGAATTCAATGGCCCATCCTATAAATTTCCAAGCACCCATAGCGCTGCCAATTCCACGACATTTTTCCAGATGAACGGAAATTTCCTGACCTCGAAGGGAAATTCCAGCATAAAATTGATATTTAACACAAATTTAGGCATAATACCCGACCTTCTAGAGGTTTTAAAAATTAAAGTGTACATTTGGGACTAGGGACACATTTCTTCTGGTGTCCACATGCCAGCAACATTTTGGTCTTTCAGAATCATTGAGTTTAAAAGGCCAGTGAAAAGAGAAAAGGACAGCAGAAGGAATGTGTCCTCAATCCCAAATGTACTTGAATTTTTAAAACTTCTTGAATTATGCTTAAATTTGTGGTCTATTTACGACAGGGACAAGACCCATCGGCATTCATGGTGATAAGCCTGGAACAGCCCATGCCCCATGAGAAGTTGAGCGATTTTACCAAACAGGAAGATCCTGTTCAATTTTAACAGCACCATCACCACGATGACGGAAAGGTTACCCAGCTATCCAAGCTAACTTATCGCATTTTCAAGGATTTTTGAGTGCGACAGTTTTTACTGCGATCGCAAGTTGAAAAATCAATGCCGTGCTTCTTCACTCCAGTATTCCCAAACGTTGCGCAGTGACGCACCGGTTAACAGGGCATTGATCGACAACAATGAATGGTTTGCACGGTTGTCAAATTAGTTGCCTGAACTGCCCTTTAGCCCAAAAGACCTACATTAATCTAAAGAAAGTATGGCAAGCAGACTAATTGGACGCGAACAATAGTCAAAAGCTTACGACATAATATTTGTCACAAACAAACTTTGTAAGTACAATATCTCAGGGAGGAATAAGGGACAATAAATTTTGTAGACAATTTTAAGAGTATTTGATTTCAAATTCATTATAAACACTTGTTTCAACAAGACGAAATTTCTAAGTTAAACAGCACAGAAACTGCTCCTGAGAAGCTAGGCGCTTTTTGTTGAAAACAAGTTTTAAGTATATACAGTCGATTCCGCTTAATCTGGACACATCCGGACGGAGGCGTTTTGCCCCGATTAGGCGGCTGCCCAGAAT